>VYZW01060167.1:0-27114 GCA_013401315.1 Balaeniceps rex
TTTTTTTTTTTCCTTAAGGAAAAAACCCACTAGTCAAAAGATATAATGCAAAATAATATCATTGTGTTTTTCAGTGTACTGCATAGATTAAGATGATACCTTATTAAAAATAAATTCATAAAAGAAGCTGTGCCAACCCCCCATGTGGTATATACTTACTACCGGTGCCTCAGCAGGACGCGACAGACGCGCAAATCCAAAGATGTGCAAACCAAGTTTCAAATACATAGACATTCACGTGTCTGCACGTAGGAAGTACCTATGCTTTTGCGTATGCGTTACATATTTACACACACAGAGACGCGCAGGGGATGCAGAGCGGCAGCACCGACGTGAAGCGGGGCTATGCCTCCGCGATGGGGGCTCCAGCGTTAAGTGAAGAAAAGTTTAATAAAATCGCAGAAAGTTTTGTCCCGCCCGACCACAAGGAAACTCGCCAGTAAATCACGAAGTTCATTAAGCCCGCGGTAGAGGCGTTCCCGTCACCGGCCCCTCAGCCAAGCCGCCGCCGCCGGCGGCCCCGAGACGCGCCCGCCCGCCGCCCCGGCCCCCNGGGCCTGCTCCCGGGGCCGCGGCCTGCGCCCGGGTGCACCCAAACGCGCGTTGTGAGGCGTTTGTTTCCTCCCGGGTGCGAAGGTTTCGCTCCCCCGAGACGCGGGTAGAGACGAGGCACAGGAGCGAGGCCTTCAAGCAACCCAGAGCGGCAGAAGTCTGAAGGGTCGTGCGGCCAGAGAGCCCCTCAGAAGGTCCATCGTCACTCCCATTTGGGGCAACAAAAGCAAAACCCAAAAAAAACCCAACAGTAACTTCCGTGAGCAGATCAGGACAGTACAGACAGGTATACGTGCCATCCTTCCAGCTGGTCTTTTAAACACGGTATAAAAAGCAAACAAGATTCACCTCACGCCCAACACAGCGACACAAGATCCTCGAGGCTGGTGTCAGTTCCAGAGGGCAGGACCTAGCACACACAGCTTTGCCATGAAGGACAAGCCAAACTCAAACATAGACGGTGGTACAAGATCAAATTTATCTGAGGATCATGATCAGATGGGTCTGTCCCATTGCTACCTACCTAAATCATTTACTCAGACCAGCCATATATCCAAGGTCTACAGAAGTACTCACGGGTCTGCTTAGAGCTAGAGAACTGACAAAAGAAAACCTCAGCAGAAAGTGTCTCCTCTGCTTCTCAGAAATCCTGGTAATGATTACAGCACGAAGCCTAGACAGAGCGTTAAAAGACAAGGTGAAGCCTTGCACATGAACATTATATATGAAATGCCAAACAGCCTCCACTCCAGCAGCTTTTTCCTGTTTTATCCATCAATGGAAGGCCCCCAAATAAGAGCCCAAACTCCTTTCCACCCTGTCCCCTCACTTGAATGCTTACCTTGAAGATGGCTCAGAAAGCTTTCTTTTCCTCCTTCCCACCTGTTTCTTTCTAATGCAACCTTCTCACTGCCTTTCCATCCATTTCTCTCCTCCTTTTGTTAAGTCCTATAAACAATTAGCAAAAGCTTCTTATCCCCAGGAAACAAGACAACCAAAACTAACAGCTTATTTTCAGAACGCTTTGCGAAAGCTTATGCTCCAGTTCTGCTTCCATTACTGCCCATCGCCTCCTTAGCAGTTGGAGTGGGACCATCTATCAGTCAGCAACTGTATTCAAATCTGTATTAATGCAGAATTAAGAGTCAACATACACCAGATTTCCTGTTAAGTTTAACCTCCGTGGAATAGAGAGCCAATAAGAAGCTCCAGCAACTGGCTCTTACCTTTTTTCCAAGAGAAAAAAAAAAAAAAAAAAAAAAAAAACCACCAAACGGAGGGNAAACGGATGGTCAAGACACAAATTGATTTCTACAATACATTAGTGACCTGCTCTAATATGGTAGGGCTGAAGCAGGAGTCTAGCTAGCAAGCAGCTCATATGATTTAAAAACAATCAATAAGGGACAAGAAAGTTTTATGATTCCATTATAGAAATTCAGTCTCAAAATCAGTAAGAACTGTAAGTATCTTCTATGTTCCTTTGGTTGATAATACTTTCCCTCATTTCCTGAGGATTCTCTCACAAACAAGTATTTATCTGATCAATGGCTTTGGCAGGTCACACTCAAAGTCCTACCAAATGGGAAAGAAGCAGTTTGAGTCAGAGCTTAGGGGCTCCTGCACCGTGGTCACAGTGCCAAGGGTACGGGATGCACCTCACCTGCTTTAGGGAAGAGAGGCACTAGACCTCAGAAGGTGATGAGCCTGTCACACCATTCATAGAAAAGAAAGTACTTCCACAACATGCTATCCTACCTCAGACAGCACTGCAAAAAATTAGAGAGATAAAAGAAAAAAAAAAAATCCAAGCCCAAGGACTTGCCCTGCTTCAGTCAGGTGTTGGCAGTTCATAACCGTCGGCAATAACATCTCACAGTCACAAGAGATGCAGAACACGCACACTCAAGCAAGAGCCCTTGGAAGCATGTACTGCCCAACGTATTTGTATGCCCCATCAGGGCAACACATACTAGAACACGTTATGTGACTAATTATCCACTAACATAGCATTAATTATCTGCTTTTTCTAGGTTCAAGTCTCTAACCTAAGATTCCCATAAGTACTGGCAGAAGGTAGGTCAGCAAGGAAAAGATGATTCATTTTCAGATGTGCTGAATTTTGGTCCTGTTTACCAGGGAACTGCTTGATTTAGAAAGGAAAAAGTTCCAGAAAGCTACCAGTAAAATAGCAGCAAATATGAAAAACACCAGCATCTTACACACGACAGAGTCAAGATTGCACACTGTATGTATGGGCCAAGAAACTCTGCTAGCAATCAATGCTGATCACTTGTGCAGTCTGCAGAAGAGCACTTGGATTATCCAGGGCCCCAAAGAAGACACTAAAAGACTAACATTGACCCCAGCAAGTTCTATACATGAAAAATCAGCTCTTCTGTCCTGAGTGGGAGACAGTAATCCTCTGTTCTAGATCACGCGATTAGCATCTGTTTGATGAAAAGACAATTACAGAAAATCTTTGCTAACAGTGTGAAGTCTTGGTTATTGGTAGCAATTTAATTTTTATCCACAAGCTGTAGTGACAGCTGAGGCCACAGCAAGGCATTGCTCAGGCTGTGATGGGGAGAAGATTCTCTGTCCCAAAAACATTTCAGCAAAAGAAGCATTAAAATTTGCAGAGCCCGGATGCATGGAAATACTGACACGAAAATCATCTCTTCTAGACATCTCGCTGCAGCCTAAGCAAGACAAAATGGCATTCATTTCCAACAAAAAAAGTATTCATTGTCAGGAAGGCAAATATTGGGGCAGGGGGAAAGATCTGAACAGCAGCACATCTTTCTAGACCTCAGCCACCACTGCTCTTAACTGATGGCCAGAAATGCTGCTGAAGAAGCTGCAGTTAACCTCTCTTCTTTAAACATTCTAGAGGAGAGGTAGAGAATGAAGACAGACCTTTTAAAAAAAAGTGTTTTTCAACCTACCAAAAAAAAGGTGTGAATCTAGCACTGGTTTTGCCCATATAGCCACTCTCCAGTTTCCCAGAAGTGTGTGTGGGGAGATCTGGTCTATTTTTCTGCTGTCCTTTGGGAAAGTATTTATTCATACTTAATTCAAGAATCCATTATTTTCTCCCTTGCCCTTCGTATCAAGATCAGGCCAGTCCACACTACGACCAACCGTTGCATCTTCGCAGCTGGGAGGTGATTACTGCTGAGAACACTACGGCTGCATTGGATTCTTCTAACATCTGCCCATTGCAGGCTTCATGGGAGCGCTACTGAAGGTCTTGGAGAGATGGTACTGTGAACTTCCAATATCTTTGCTCAAGGACAGTGAATCAGGCTTTTATATCTAGGGCTGCAGGTAAACATGTAGCTCCATTAACAAGAATGCACGCTTTGGACAAGACTGTTAGCGAGCCCTTCCTTTAACAGTTGAGTTTTTGTTCTCCTGACTGCCCAGCAGCATCAGAGCATGAATTTTCCAAGTTCTAGTTAGTTTCTGACCATCATTGTCCTACATTATGGTTATCTGCTATCAAAGACTCCTGGTCCCCTCTGACACTCTTCTTCATGCCAGATTTTAAGGGGATGTAAATGCAGTATTTTGAGGAGTCTTCTCTAAGAACAGCTTTCAGTAAGTCAGGATCTTGTTCAAGTTTTACCAGCATCATTTCCTTCTTACTCCAAACTAAGCTGCCACCCACCTTACTCATACGAGGGAGCATTTCAAAATTGTCTTTGCAGTTTGGAACACTAGCAAGCCAGAACCTGCACTGGAGTCCATCATTAATAGTTAATGACACCTATCAAGACCAAGTCTTAGCCAACGCACTCTGAAGTGAACATCATCTGCTACAGACAATTTGCTTTTAAGGAGCAGACAGCCCTCTTCAGATTAAGTGGAACATCTAATATAAATGGTCCACCCATGCCCAGGGGCAGTCAGTGCCACTGAAAGCCTTCAGAAGCACTTGGTAACACCTATGCAGTACTATAGTGGAAACACTTTAAAGCTACCAAAAGTGATCTGTTCTCATGGGAAAAAGAAAAATTATAAAGGTCAAAGGGAAAAAAAAACACAGTACTTTGGGATGGTCATCTGTAAAGACACCTAGACAATAACTGAACAAACCAACTGACAGACTCAGTTGTTATAGTTTCTTCCACTTAAGATGTGCTTGAAAGAGAAGTAGTTAGGCAAGTCAACTCCCTGGCATTGTTTTTGCCTGAATTTGTGCTCCAGGTTATGGCAACACAACAGTGCAATACTTAAAAAAAAAATAAACAAAGCAATAATCTTTTCATCATCCTTCACATGATGCTTGCTATAGAAGTTTCCAACCATGCAAAAGAAGTATTTACCTCTAACTAAAGTAGTAAATTCAATTTGGACACAGTACACATCAAATATTGTGGATATAATAGAAAAGACTCAAAGCCCCCACAAACTGCTTTTGTTTTTAGTAAAGCTAGTAAAGAAGAGATTGTGATCTATAAATGGTTTGTGTTAAAATGGTATACAAGAGGGAGAACAGCAATTAATTTGCACTTTTGTGCAGCTCTGTAGTTTTACATAAATTTATTTCAAGGAAATGAATTGTGCCAAGTAGAAATTACAGTCTCAATGCCGAATGCATCACTAAGTGAAAAACTCCTCCCTTTTCCTTGACTACTTTTTATTTAATGTTTTTTAGCATGGAATTATTTTAAAAAGTTATTTTCATGTATTTCTTCTTAACAACAACAGTTGGTTCAGGGCCACTTTCCTTCCTCCTAGAGGTGATTAGCAAACAGAGCTCCCACGGACACTGCTCAAGGATCAGCCTTCTTTAACATGACAGAACTCGGGGCAAGAATACAAAGTTCTTCACAGCTCTCCTCCAGGTGCAGCTTCTGGGCTCTCCTCCTGGTCAGCCAGCTGATGTCACATTAGCAGCTTCTCTTCCCCCAACACCTTAATTAGGTAAGATTAGTCCGTTCACAAGGCCAATCCAGATAGTGGGTTTCATTGCAATTTGGAGAATTATTCTTCTCCATACAACTATGCTTTCTTTGCATATTTTAGTGGTGAATTTCAATGTGTAATCATCAATTAATAAGTATCAAGTTGTCATCACTCTGTTGTCTGCAAAAGAAAAAATTCACAATTTTTCATTCAGCAAGAAATGCAATAGGAAGCATTTACCCATACAAAACCGAGCTGAGTTTTGATCCTTCTGTTCTGTGCTCTCCCATTTCAGCGCACAGCTCCAACACCTGCACTGGGACAATCAAGCGGAAATGCTATAGTAGCAAGAGCTCTAGATTTGCACTCCAGCTACCAGGCTTGTGCCCTCAATACTCTACAGCATATTACAATAAAGCATATTTATTATTCTCAAGCGGACAAAAACCTGTTATCCTGCACAATGACTTGGATGTGAAACCTGAAGCTGTACCTGGCTGGAGTTCTTATTAACTAGTTGGCTTTCAAGTGTCCACAGCAACTGTTGGGATACCTGCCCATCATCATTTCACGTGCTCCTTTTTGGCTACGAGGTTTCCCTCTGCCAGAGTACATCAAAAGTATAAAGTTGCATTTCACAAAAGCCTCAGTATATAAGTAGACAAGTATCCTACTGCTAAAATAGGATTTGTTATACCAGTTGGGACTGAACAAGTGTTCACATTCAGGTCTATGCCTTCTCCCATAGCCTGGCTTCCTTGCACAGTGCCCACGACCATTCTGTGCACAAGCAGGAATTCTCCTGGACTGCCTAGGGACAGTGACAAGATCCCTTCGCTCTCAATCAGGGATTCGGAGGTGTGTTAGGTTTCCTCAGAAACAGAATTCAAAAAACAGACTTTGAGACCAGCAAGCACCAGGCAAGATGTTCATCTCTCACCAACATCAGCTTAAAAAAGACCACTGCTAAGATCTCCAAAGGCTTGAGTTTTGTGGCAACTAGACATTTACAAGTGCATTTCCAGTATTCTGACATATGGTTTTGAACCAGTTTGCCCACAGACACAGCATAGCTTTGGGATTAAGTACTGGTCCCTCACTGAATCACATTCTCTTGCTTTCTGCTACTACTCCCAGCCTAGTAGAAAAGCATTTTAGGAACAGACAGCTTGCAAAACCCTAAGAAGCAGAGACTTAGTTTGCCCTTGACTCCGTGGCAGTTCCATGTTATACTCTGCAGTCCTCCCATCAACTTCCACCAGTTTCTGCATGGTAGTTTTCATACGAGCAAAACACTTAAAACATGCATTTAATTGCCGCCCCTGCACCATCAGCAGACTAAAGATCTAACACCAAGTAAGTGCAAGAGGAACAAGAGAGTCCAAATATTCCACAGGCTGAATTCTGGATGCTCCAGCATTTGTGAAACAGCACTTTGCAGTGAGAAGCTAACTGGTGTACTTCTGAGAAAAACACTCATTAAAAACACCCTACTGACCTCCTACAGCAGCAGATGAATGGCATGGACGTCTGTTCTTTTCTGTAACCAATATTGCCATGGTCTTTTAGAAATTCATGTAGATCTGTTACTGGAAACCCACTTTGTTGGTATTTCTGAAAGAGAAAGCATTTTATTTACAACACACAAGAAGTTACTGGGCATGACGTGTTCTAAAATTTCCTCTAGAGTGTGATAGCCAAAACCAGACTATTTGGTTCATTTGTTCAGTATTGCTGTAGGAAGAAAGAAGAAATACAATCCTGTCCTAGAAACACCACATAGATTGCTTTGTTCCACCAGCTACATAAGCGACATAAAATTCATATTGTTCACAGATTCTCTTACATTTTGTTTGCTGTCTGTAAGACCAAGCAAGTCATCTCAAGTGATACTGGCATTGATTCTCCCCTGTTCACATCAGCTGCTGTGCTCATTGTGAGTGCTCTGAGCTCATTTTCCCTAGGAACCCCAATGCTGGATTTGAAGGGCCCTAATGTGGATATTCAGCATTGCCATGCTGAAGAAATGCTCTGCAAAACACCCGTTCAGCACACTGAAATGGCTCCCCATCAATCCACATGAAGTGCTCGGAGGGAAGAGTAACAGTAAAACACAGTTTCGCAGGTCAGACCATCCAATACACTCAGAAGCACAGACAGTTAAGTTGTATTTTGAGATGCTTAGAAAGTAGAGCTCTTGCTGGGTCTGGAAGTTGTGGTTCATGTCAGACTAGCCTTATTCCGCTGGCCTGTTTATCTGACACTAGCTCTCATCCCTTTCTTGTCTTAAAGAGCATGATCCACATTGCCTTTCCACTGGTTACTGCAGCTACCAGGAGCACAAAGAAGACACAGCACTAGAGGACAAGAACAAAAGGTAATTACCAAAAACTTCGTTTCACTTTCAGACAGTTTGTACTGGAAATGGATGGTGCAATTTTAACTTGAACAAGAAGTGGCGGGTCTTTCGGAAGACATTTCCTTTTAACCACACATTTCCAAGCAGCACATTAAGCAAGCCTGGACACCTAAATGAGTTCAGAGTTATCTGCTTGGCCCTTGCCACACTCCTGTCAAGGGGATATTCTCCGAGATGCCAGCAAACCCTTCCTGACCTCAGCTTCTGGTGCCATGAGAAGAAACATTCACTCCAAACAAGACTTAACCAGCTCTGTGTAACTATACTTAAAAATTGACTCTTTCCACTCATCCTTCCACTTGTGTTTCCATCAGCTGTTACCTTTTTGAAGCCAGCTGAAGCAGCAGAAAATACAGAACAGGGACACACAATAAGGATGATTTTCCAAACCAATTATTGCTTAGTCATTTGGATGACTACACAGTCATCCTCCCCATTTCACCACAGACTAAGCTAGAAGATTTTAATAGTCTTACCAGTCATCATAACTAATGCTAGATAGTATGGTGTTGAGTGATTAACATGAATGAATACAAAACTGATTAGAAGTGTAATGGGAAAAAAAAATGCTTTACCTTTATGGTATCATAGGAGTCAGTAATGAGCGCAATAAAAAGGCTGAGGATCATGTATATAAACAGGCTAATGAAGGAGTACAGATATAACCGACTGAACACCCACACCAGTGTGCTCTTCTGCTGGATTTGAGCAAATGTTGCAAACATATCATCACCGTTGACCAAAGAAAACAGACACTCAGCCACCGTGTTCAGATCTTCAAACTAGAAAATAATGAGTACAAATTATTAGTAGAATGTGAAGATCAATCATCCAGATTAAAGGGAAAGTGAACAGTGTTATAAAAACAAAAGTAATATTTTTTTTTTTTTTTTTTTTTTTTTTTTAGAGTTTTACTCATAGCAGAAGAAAAAAAGCCAACCCAGTCAATCAAATGCTACCACACTTTCTTTCCTGTACATTCAGATCAAAACATACATGTCAGTAATAGAACCATGTAGAAATATAATCTCGGCTAAGCATTATACATTGACGTCAGAAATAAGATTTATTATCAAGAAATAAACTTGTGATGTTCAACAGGCAAAACAGCCAGTAACTGACCACCACAGAAAGCTTAAGTTACTGAATTTTAAGCTATTCTAGACCTGCAGGAAAATATCATTCTGTTTGCCAAAGCACGTAGATAAAGTGATTTCACAGAATCTATACAGTAAATCAGTGGTGGTATGCTGGGAACAGAATCCACATCCCCTGGTTTCCCAGCTCTCCAGCATTACTGGAGTAGGGGTAATTAATCAATATTGTATTAAGAAGTTAGAGATAGCATATAGCCTTCAGAGCTTGAATGGTCTAAACTAGATTTGTCTTGTGATAACATCATCTGTCATTCAGAAACCCCTGAGCTGGAGATAAAAGCTATAGCTGTACTGTGAAGCTACTAAGCACACCCCGAACAAAATCATGGTTTCATTTCAAGGACATCCTCTTAAATTCCTAACTCCATTTCCCCAGGCCGGACCATGCCCTGAGGCTAAATTCCATTCAGCAACCAGGTAAGCACACTTCCCACCATCGCTCTGTGCCTGCAACCCAAATAACTGGGTTTGTTAACTATACTTTATTGGACAATATTAATTAATGCACAGCGTTTTCATGTAGCTATTATCAATGAAGTAACATCACTATACCCACTTGAATTGTGGTCCTATATTGAAAACAAGATGTCAAGAGGCATGTGTTTGTAAGGAGAACACACAGTTGCACAGGAACAGCAGGTCTGGTCTTACCTATGGCTTATTTATTTTTAAAGCCATTATGAGACCCAGCAGCACATTTTCTGAGAAGAAGTGGCACATAGCATGGGTAATTCTTGAGTAATCCTCAAGTTTTGATGCATGGGTACAGAGAGAAACCTGGTAAGGATTGCTCACCTACAAGCCCCTGGATTAACGTTAACAGAAAGCACAGGATTCCCACTCCCTCTCTCTGGCTGTAGTAGAAGAAAAAAAACCCATACGTATTTCTATGGTTTTTTGCTAAGGCCTTCAGAATTTTTGAGCACAAGCAGGGAAGGCTCTTCCCATTTCTTACCAGGGACAGCTCATGCAGCCGGAGAGCCCTGCGAAGCCAGCCCTGGGCTCTGCGCAGTGCCACACTGCCTTCCAGTGGGGTACTGGGGAACTGTCAGAAACAGGAAAGCCCCATACAACTACAGTTGCTTTCCTTGACATTGATCTGTGATATTTAGCAAGAGGTAACATTTTCATAGATAAGCATATTATTGACTACACTTCCTTTTGCTCAGATAATTCATGTACTTGCTACAGGGAAGCTACAACAGTATTTGTGCTGTGCCTGTTATAAACAATTGAGCCTCTAGTATGACTGAGGATCCCACAGCATCCAGCATCCCATGGAGAAATGTATTGTCATCAACTTAAAATACGTGCAGACTGAATACCTACATTTCTCAAAGGAGAGAATTACATTGTGTTAGAGGAATCCGAGCTCTGGGAGTGCAATAAGCTGAAGCAAGCACTGCAGCATGTGTCTCTGTTACAATATATACTGTGTATAACCAGAAATCGAGAATGAGAAGTCATACATTTGTTACTGATTAATGGACATCTAGAATTTATCACAACAGGAATCTACCTTTTTTTCAAACTGTCACATAGAGCATCTGCCAAGAAAAAACAAGCAAGCAAGCTTTGTGGGGGGGTTTGCTTGTGTTTTGGAATATACAAAGCCTTACTGCTGTACCCAGGTTTCAGACAAGACGACAGGCACACACTTTGAACCAACCTTGGTAAGAAAAAAACAAAAACAAAAACAAAAAACGCCAACGAAAACAAACAAAAAACTCCACAACACAACCACACACAGGAAGCAAAGTAAACAAGACAAGCATTCATCCACCCCTTTATGAGTCAAGATTTAGGAGCTGAAGTTACATGGCACAGGAAAGATTTGGAAAGACAAAGTCAGAGTCAAGGAGATTCCCAGAAATGGTACCAGTGAGCTAGTGCCTCTTTAACCCAGCTGAACTGGGATTGCCAGAAAAGGGTGAAAGAGATAAGACCAATTTACCTCTAGTCCCCAGCCAGACATTGCCTGGATAAACCTTCCACTCATCACAAGCACAGCCTTGTGTTTGAGATTACATTGAGTTCAAGCACACAGTGAAAGCAAGAATACAGTTATTTCGTTAAATGGAGCAGGCAGCAGGAGGTACACATGGAAAGAGAAACAATCCTGTGTTCTTCAAGTTACAGCTTTTAGACAAAACATGAATTTAAGCCCTATTTGTGTTGTTACAACTAGATACTATACACACAGAGATATTCACACATCTTTAGACCAGAAGAGGAGTACATACCTTTTCGTGATAAGGTCCCAGGACAATCCAACCACAGAAAGTATAGCCAAGATAAATCATTCCAGCACAACAACAAAACCTTAGCACTTTGGGCAATGACGCCTGCATAGTTAAGATGAGCACCTACATGTTGGGGCAGAAGAAAGGAGAAGGGGGAAACGCCACCAAGTTAGAGAAACCTGAGTAAGAGTGACAATTACATACTTTAATTGTTGAATATTTGATTCCTGCCTTACATTGTAGGTTTGAAAATATCCCAGGTATCTGATGACTCCAACCCAGACAAACAAAGTTGACGTTCCAAGTAAAATGCTGCAGACATCATAACTTGTGAGGGTCTGAGGGATCCAAACAGAGCAGGTGGTCAAGTTACAAAGCAGTAGGTATGTCAGCTTGACAGCTATTCAAGTTCCAGCAGTTCAAACAAAGAAAGCAGGGCAGTCCAATACTGAAAGGATGTTGCTACATCACAAAAAATCAGACCAAAGTGAACTGCAGTTATTTAGTGAGATCACCCAAATGCAATAGCGCTGCAAATGAAAGCACATCTACGCTGATATTCTTGTAGTTTTGCATGAAGAACTAAAGCCTTTTTTTTTTTTAAACTACCAGTGAAGTTTATAACCAATTCTACTTGCATTTTAAGTTAGAAGGCTAGAACTGGTTGCAATAAGCACAAGACACCCACCTAGCTCACGATTTCCTATCCTCATCCTCCCACCTCGCCATACAGCTGGAGGTTCTCAAGTGCTTCCTCTGAAGGCCACTCTGGGCATCTGCCCTTTGAGCCTTAGTACACACGAAGCAAGAGCAGCACACTACCTACCCTGTTTTTCCCAGAATACAAAGTTTTGTGAACACATGAATTGTTGACATACAGCTCTACTGAAAGGGAAAAAAAAAAAAACACCCAAAAAAACCCCTAAACACCCAAAAAAAAAACCCCTGAATTGCTGCCAGCTGGACAAAACACATTGATTTCAGCAAGCCCACACTGGGAGGTCAAGGACGAGCAGGTGACACTGTCTGTGCCTGTAGTTTGGACAGGCCAGGAAAGCAAGCTTTAACAGACATGTTTCCAGTCCCAGAAGTCATTGAGTTTTATCCAAGGGGACGACTCTTGGTTTCCCTGTACAATTGTACCACTACTTCTTACAGAAATAACACAACCCAACTTGTGGGTTTTTTTTTTGTTTGGGTGGGTTTTTTTGTCTTGTTAGGAACTGTCTACCTATACCAGGGATTAGGGGATTTAGCAGTGTGGAAATAAGATGTTTAAGTAGCTTACACGGTCTTACTGGAAGACTTTGGGGAAAAGGGACTGAAACCAGTTATCAGTCAAACTAGCACTAGGAAATGAAGAAGTAAGAACTAGCAAAAGTAAACAAGATGACTAGTGACTACGATATCTCACTTTCATTTGTCCCCAATTTAAACCACATTACACGTGGCTGTAACAAGACTAGTATTTTATCTGAAGTATTAAACTCTCACCTTGGCTTTTATTTCCATTTTTAGGATTGACCCAATGATTGTCATCACATCACTGATAATTACCAGGACATACCATCCATTTATGAACTCCAGGCGATCAGCGTGACAGACATGACGCTTATATTTCTCCAAGAAGAAGTTCACAAATCTCTATTGACAAGCATTTAGATGTTTAGTTACAGGTCACCTTGGATGAAAAACATGTACAGATGCCCCAGTAGTATAGCAATGCTCAAGTTTCACATACCCCCTTTTTCCTACAGTATTTGCTGGAATAATACCTTAAAACTCATTCTCAATAGCAACAGAAATAGGAAAAAAAATTAAGATTGGTTTAGGCCAGTGAAAACCAACTTTCCACAGAACAGCTGACTATAACCAATCTCCACGAGCCTAACCATGGCTTGTTATCCCCTTTTTAGCCCCCTTCACAAAAGATTCTACCCACCTCCAACAGAGCAAGGCCACCCAACTAAAGGAGTGAAAAAAGAGAACTAATAACTCACACACAACTATAAGGCCAGAGCTCTCATTTCCAATAGAGCCAAGAATATCAGTCCTCTCAACCAACACTGCCTATCTGCTTTCACTTGCTCTTTTTCCTCATGAATAAATGCTGATGTCCCTATTCCTGACAGCAGGTTGACAATGCCTTTGCTGAATTGCGTCCTCTTCACCCTTGTCTTGTTTACAAGCTACAAAAAGGATATATTGAACAAGATAAACAAGTATCTGTGCTTCCATAGCCTACCTATCCTGAACTCTTCTTCCAACTCCCACAAGTCACATGCTTGCAAAGTTTATATTGATTAATGGTTATAAGCTGGAACATCTCACGGCCCAGCTTGTGTTTCTGCATCAGTATTTGGACCAGAAGAGCTGAGTCTGCTTACATGAAGCTCTGCAAGCAGCTTGAGATGAAGTTGGACTGGGCTAGTCTCATCCTGCAAAGGAGGGTGAGCAGGGAAGAAGGTGACAGCAGATGGTGATCAGGGATCGTGGAGGGAGAAGGAAGAAAGAAGAACTGAAAAAGGGCAGTTCCAGCCTCAGAAAGACCAAAAAAATCCAGCCAGAGCAAGACTATATGCTATGCTTTACATTTTCTCCAGTTAGAGCTGGCTTTGAGGGATGTTCATTAAAGCATTAATTTATGACAAGACCTCTATGGGAATTCTACTCTGAAGCCAGGGAAGGAAGAATTCATGTTTTGAAGATGCAGGATGTTTTGGCTGTTAGCAGCACAAAGACCTCAGAACTTTTTTTTTGTGTGTGTAAAATCCTGGATGAAAAAAAAGTCTCCTTTTGCCCTTAAGAGATACAACAAAATACTTCATATTACAGCACTACACAAACAGAAGTAAAAACCTGTTCAGCTAGCAACTGTTCATCACAGACATCTACACATCCCTTCTAGAGATAGAGATACAGTAAGAGAGCAACATCCTGCAACACATACATTACCCAGTATTTCAAAACATATCACTTGACAAGACCAGCAGCAAACAAGACAAAGACAAAATAAGCATTGAGATTATGAGCACTGTACTTACTTTTTGTAGTCTCAGGGCAAGAACAATGGATCGTGTGCAGAGGATGAGAGAAGCAAAGCAACTTAAAATGACAAATCCATCAAAGACTAGAATATACTGAGAGTTTTTCTGGAGAACTGTGAAGAGTCCAAGAAAGGTAGTAGAGTTAGTCTTTTCACATCTCTCAGCACAAATGGTTACAAAATGTCACATGTGTTGCATTTAAACACTCTCACCCCATAAATAGATGGGCTATGAGAAATATTCTTTCTGCAGCTATGGAGGTTGGGCCACAAGAGTGAAAAAGCATGTTCAAGTTCTTCAAAATAAAACAAAAAGCGGGTATATTAATACAAGTGTCCCCTTTTTGCACTAAGTTCATCTGTTCATCTGTACTCCAACAGTGTTACAACTACATGGGGTAAGAGAAATGCAGGCTTTGGCCCATACCAGCATTATTAAATTAAAACCAAACAAAAAATCCCACCTCATTTCTCATTCCATGACCTGCAATCAGAAATATTCAATATTGACAATATTCAATTGACAATAATGACAATATTCAAAAATGTTCAACTTTTTGTACTGTATTCTTTTCATCCACAGGCTTATAAGCCATCATGTGAACCCAAATCAGGCATTTTCCTTGGCTTACTCATACCAATTGACGAACAGGATGGGGAATGTCTTGCTAGACAGACTGTTCTAGAGCAGGGGAAATGATGGGAGGAGATGTGTAAACACTGCTATCATGCAAACACACATGCACCGTACTTACCAGAGCCAAATATGTGCCAGTCTTTACATTCTTGAATATCAGTGTCACTATCAAAATAGATTTTGATTTTTCCACTGTGGGCTCTATTATTGAAAGTTATCTGGAAACACAAGAGTGTATCAGAAACAAGACTAACAAAATTTCATTCCATTAAAAAAAGCTTGGTAAGTGCTTTGGCATAATATGCATTAATATTTGTTGGTCAGGTAAGCTTTAAGAAAGCTGCCACCATAAGTGTTGGTGTAGACATAATTTGAGAACACGTCACATATAGCATGAAAACCAGTATTCCAAGAAGCCAAACTTCAAGTTTGACCTTTAGAAGAATAACAATTACTCATCTCCTTCTCAGGTTATGAAGTTACCAGCTGGAATATGATACAAAATAATTTTGTCCCTTGGCAACACCATGTCAGCAACCTTTGGTAAGGAGGGGTAAGGGCCAGGACATGCTCGACTGTTTCCCTTACAGCCACAAGGATGATGACTACCCCTTAGCTTAAGCCCTTGTTATATACACAGTGTTGGAAGTGCCATACCCCATATTCACTTACAGTATTTTGAAATGCATAGCAGTCAGGCAATTCACGGGCATGGACTGTCTGTAGAGCAATGCCTTTCAGCTTGAAGGAGATTTCAACCTGTATAAGCCTGAATGTTTTAAAAAGTGTATAAATATATATATAAATACGCACAAAAATACACACATACACAAAGCAAGGAAACTGCACAACTCTGAATCCACCACATTCATATAGAAAGGACAAGTTAAAAATAAAAAAATCCCCACCACTGCTTTACCTGTAAAATTCAAGATTGAAAAAAGAGGAGTTCAACTTCAGTTCAGCCTTCTTACCAGCTAGCTCCTGTGGCTTAAAAAAGATACATTCTGGGAGGAGAAGAGGAAAAGCTGTAATCTTAAAAACTTCACATAGAAAGCAGCACAAAACTGAGATAATCTGGTTGAATGGCAAGGCCTAATCAGGCAAAATGTTAATTTTGAGCAAACCTATCCGTACAGTGCCCAAGCTAGTGGGATCAGAAGCAAGTTCAGGCTAACAGCGAGGACTCTGCTCTGAGAGGTGGCAAGGACACCCATCCACTGAAGGTACAGACTGACCAGCATCCAGAATTCTGTATTTGAACTTTCTGCATGGAAAGGGGGGAACAAAACAAACAAAAAAAACACCACAAAAAACCACAAACCACCCACAACCTACTAATGACAGCAGTTGAAAAGAGCTTCCTATGTGTACACAGCTGCTATTTCTAGGCAGGTACTAAAAACCAAGAGAGAAATAGGCAAAAGGCATGTTAATGTTCCTGTGATTGCCACGCAAAAAGCTACTGGTTTTAAACTTTACTGATTTAGCATTAGAATACAAGTACTCCACAGCACGACATTTTTAGTACAACAATACTATACCTGTTTCAGTAGAAACATCTATGTTCAGTGTTTCATTGGAAGGAAGCATCGTGCCTTTCTTGTACTGCTGTTTACAGATTTTTAAGCCTGATTCTTCATGTTCGTAACCAAGCGTCCCCAGGGATATGTTCTTTAATTCCTTGTACTAGTTTAAAAACAAAACAGAAGCAGAAGTTACAGAGATAGTTGTGTTTTTTGCATTAGATAGTAACTTGCAATCTCAAAGTTACGTGTATCAATAGAGTTTTTTTACATTAAAAAAGCCCACAAAAATCTTTACTTTCACATAAAGTCTGTAAATTGAGAGTGGATATCTCATGGGAAGCTAAGAGGGCTGCTGGCCACTAATTAGTAGTGACTGGCATCCTGGTGGCACGGTGACTGGGAGCCTCGTACCTACTGGGCTGCCTGCAAGTGATTACCCATGTGCCAGACAGCAAGCCAGCAGACAGCTTTTAATTAAATGCCTGGCAGCAACTTCAATGCAGCATTGCTACTAACCACACACACACTCCAGGGATATCTTATGTATTTATCTCATGAAGGTGTTGGTTTTCACACTACTTGAAACTTGATTGCTTTACATACAATCCAGGTCACAGTTCTTGTCAAATCCACCCCAAGAGTAAAACCAAAGCTGCTCCCTGTGTGACTAGAGAAGAGGGAAGCCACGTGTTTGCTATATAACCAGTAACCAAGGAGCATGCACAGAGCTTGGGCAGCCTCCAGAAGTAGTTTAACCTGCCTGCTTTACATGAGCACAGAAGCAACTGAAAACATGCCTGGGAGGAAGGCACTTTCTTTTTCACTTACTCTAAATACAGCACAAGTCACCTTCTTCATATGTTAAGATACGCTTGAAAACAAGGACTAGAAGTGGAAGCGAATAAAGCTATGCCAAGCCAAGCATTGTCCACGCATGGATCAGCCCTGAGCACCACCAAAGAACTTCATTCAAGGCCAGTCCTCTCCTGACTTGCCTTCCACACGCCCTCAATGTCTGCTGGAAGCAAGGTATATCCTCTGCTCCTTGGAGTCACACCTTCCAGCCCTGCACAAGCGAGGCAAACCCCTGGGGCACAGCTCTCCCTCTGGTTCTTGACTCCTCCACAGATGGGGAGATCAATGACTGACTGCGAATGCAGCTGCCTGCCAGCTCAGCTTAGCACCAGCTAACATCGTCCAAGGGAAGCCAGACAGACCCCTGGCCCTTTGAGGAAGAAGGCATAAACATCTAGCAATTCATTAGTTTTTATCATCACCTCACCTACTGACAGAGCTCAGGGCAGCGTGCAGCACTGGTCCGCTCTGAAGGAAGCATTTGCCTCCCAGGAGGCCGGAGGTAAACAAAGGTGGGAAGTCAGACAAGGCTTCCCATTCCTTAAAAAAATTTTCATCTGGCTTTGATACAGATTAGACTCTTTTCCCCTTAAACACGGATTTTGTTATTACGCATCATTCAGTGTCATCCTATTTCCTCCTTCCTATGGGCACTATGGCCACTAGCCCGTCGTGTGGGGTACAAAGTCCCAGTGGTCATTAACAACCACACGCACCATGCCCAAAACAACTGTAACGGGACCCATGCGTCCATCCAAAGCTCTGCCTCGCAGTGCTGCTTTGACAGCTGAATTTGCAACAGATTCCTATCAGAACATTATCTTAAAGTAAACCGAGGAAGCCAAGTCTGACTAAGGCAGGTCAAGTGAGTGGAAACAGTAGCTAGTCACAACTCCACATCCCTCTGAGGACATCTCCAGATGACTGCACCTAACAGGCGTTGCTCTGTCCACGTGTGCTGTCAGGCTCTGCCCTCCTGACAGCCTAACACGTGGCTCTGGGTTACTCACTTGCCACTTTCAAACAACACTACGAAACAGTAAAAGCAAAATTCCCATTCACACATTTCTAAGCAGCCTCAGACAGAGCAGCCAGCAGAACATCCCGGTCCTCCAGACTCTGCTGCAGGCAGGATACAAGCATAACAACTCCGCATGGCTTCTTTGTAATAGAAGCTTCCAAATTGGACCCAGGAGAGGAGTAAGGAAAAGCTGCGTACTCTTCCAAGTGGAAAGTATAGGGTTTTGTTTTTCGTTTTTTTTTTTTTTTTTTTTTTTTTTTTCTTTTTTTTTTCCCCCTCCAGAGTGTGAAAAATATTGCAGTAGCATGTTATACAAAGCCTAAAATTCCATTTTTACAACTCCAGTTTTGCTGTGCACTATTACCATCTTCTGTAATAATCATATCCTTCTGCTTGCCCCATCCCTGCACTCCCCACCCATTTCAAAATAAAACTCAAAACGAAACACCAAAACCTATGGCTTCTAGCTGCCCACCTCAAAACAAAAAAGCATTGCTTTTAGCTTAGGAGCCAGCTGGCTTGTATCTTCCTAGAACGCATCCTTTAAACAAAATAAAACAAACAAAAAAAACCAAAAAAGCAACACCAGTCATAACATTAACCTGGAGGCACACTTTTTTAAGTCTTACATGTGATAAAAAAGCCTCAGAACACTGAAGAACCCAGATTACACAAGTTTAAATCTCCTTAAAGGATATGTCTACATTTATACAACATAGACATTTTATGAAGTGACCTTTTTCTGATGCCTGTATCACACATTGGCTCATTCTTGAGGATATAAAGCTATTATTTCTCTACTGTCTTCTATCTGGACTTCACCTCAGCCTTAGTGCCTACAAAAGAAGGAAAGTGAGACAAAGCAAGCAAGGAAGAAAAAAAAAAAAAAAAAAAAAGCACAGTTCATAGCAGAAATAGTGGCAATATTGAGAGTTTAAAGGAAGACTGAGAAAACTACTTCAACTCTGATTTAACATACCAGGAATGAGAGTCTTGGCCATGTCCAGCACAGCAGAGACAGCCCGTTTGACCTGTTGGTGGCTCTGCTGTAGCTCAGAGGAGGTGGCCGAGGAGCAGCAAACCCCCACGCAAGTGCATGTTTGAGGAGGAGGTGTAGCCTTGGCACCGCTGCGACTGCTGGGCATAACTGGTGGCAGCGAAACTGCTTTAAACCAAGCGTCCCAAGGTCAGGGAAAATGAAAGGTGGTTTAAAGCCACTTCCCGTTCGTCCCATGTGAACCGTTTCTGGGCTTATCGTCATCCCCAGACACAAGAGATATTTCATTTTCCTCACACACAGTCTTTCATCTCATGACTTCTACATGTATTAATATTAGATACAAAAATGTTTACTGAATTTTCATCCTAGATTTATTCACTTTCCTCCCACGACTGTAAAGGGACTGTTCTTTAAAATACCATCCCTAATCAGGGCTAGTGCCCCTACGTTCCTGGAAGTACCGTATTCCCCATTTTGAGGCCTCCGGCACTCACTACAAAGCTGCAATTCAGCATAGCTGTAAGCACAAATTTTTTGAATACCATGCATAGGTATATTCCGGCCCATAGCTCTTCAAAGTAAGACCTAAACAAAGGTTCCACTTCATGCAAGATGACTGATTTTCAAACCTTCTGAATTTCACTACTACGCACCGAGTAAAATTTGGGTTTCAATTTGTCTCCAAGAGACAAAAATGCAGACATCTACACACAAAACTCGAGATAACCCACCTACATTGATTCGCTGAAATATCAAAACTGAAATCCAAGAATGGTGACAGAAAACCAGAACCTTAGCAAAAGATTATAGCTATAGCTTCGGCTTTGACACCGTTCATTATAAACACACACTTACCTGATTAATAACATAAAAAATGCTATCATAAGCGTCCTGCTGTGTATATATACTGCAGCTGTAGTCATCTTCATCAGCTCCAGAATAGCCTTTCAGGAATAGGTGTTTAAAAGCAATAGTGTTTTCCTCTTTGAATGAGACCACCAACTGGTTACTCAAACCAAAAAAAATAAGCTGACAAGAGAAAAAAAAAAAAAACAAACAACAACAAATTTGGGTTTTGAACGCTGGTCAAGCAGCAACATTTTGGAAACAGCTTTGAATTATAATAAACACAAAACAGAAAAGTGCCTGCTGTTGTAACCCTGCTACAATAGGAGCAAAGAATCTGTTAACTAATGCCATAAGACTACTAAAGTCAAGGTTTCCACACGCAGGGTAAGAGAAACAGAAATCAAGACTCCCACTGATTCTAGAACTTACAGTGCAGCAACTAAACAGACAGCTAGATCACTGCCACCTTTCACACATTCTGGACCAACAACTCTAACTGGAATTTGCCCAAACTTTTGTTGAGGATGCAAATGGCAGAAGAGCTAACCTACAAGCGCAGCCTGCTACCCCACAAATGCCCTGCTTTGTTACGGGACAAACTCCTGCACCTTCTTCCTACCTCCAGCATGGCACAGGATTAGAGCAAACCTATGTGGGACCTCACAGCAACAACAAGCATCACCTGCCTGACCCAGGTGCTGGTTAAGGAGGCTATAATAAGAAGCAGCAGAGTTATTACTCAGGATTTGTGTTGCCCTACCATATGGATGCTCCCATTCCCACCACCACCAAGGAAAACATATAAATGGAGCCTAGAAGCTGGGGAGGGGGGGGGGAAAGAAAAAAAAAAAAAAAAAGGAGAGGGAGAAAAAAACCACACACACACAAAAAAAAAGGTCAAGCAACGAGGGTTTCTTCACATGTGTAGTAGTAGGAGGATATCCCAAGCCCCAAATAGCTAACTCTTCATCCTAGGTCTAAACTGCTTACTAATAGCAAATGTTAGACTGTCTCATCACCACATGGAGTTTCTAAGCCCCACAAGAAACCGGCAGAAGTAGGGAAGAAGAGAAACTGCAAGCAAAAGAACTGTGAACTTAGAAATCCCCCAAAGCAAACAGGCAGACTCCACTAACATCCAAATGCCTTCATTCAAAACAATGGAAACTGGAAAGCACACCTAATTTTTTTTCCTCCTTTCACTGGAATATGTCATCTTTTGTCCCAGACAGTAATTGCTTAGATCTGGGCCAGGCTAAAAGAATATACGCAGCAGGACTATTTAGTGCAAGGCTGTTTGGTTGTACAGCAAAGTACAGAGAAATGGGGATGTCAGCTCTGCCAGGTACACAGAGAAATGGGGATGTCAGCTCTGCCAGGTATTCAGATTAAGAATTGAATCTTCATACTTTTAGCCAAGTTTTAAATCAACTATTTATATCTTCAGTTGACTGCGAAAAATCACTGAGTGCTACAAATAAATCTGCAGCACTCTAGTTAGTATCTCTAAAGAAATTAGGGATCTTCCAGCTGCAATACAGAGAAATAAAACATACACAGCAGGGTTTCCTCAGGGGAATCCCTAGGGGATTTCAGCACAGCGTTGGAGTAAAACTTACTCCCCATTTTGGGACAGAAGCCTCTTCTGCTTTTCAGTCAGGCACAGATAGCCCAGCTGCTGCACCACACCGACAAAGCCGAAAGTGGCACGACTAACAGGCTGGCATCAGGCAGAAGCAGCTAGAAGGAGGCTTAACTTACTCCTAGGCTGTCCTTCAAGGGTCTTGCCCTCACTCTGAAATACAGAGATCCTTGTTGAACCTGTCCACTTACTATTAGCTCACACTTGAGACCTCCCTGCAGAGCAGCAACATATTTTCCTTCAGAAACTCTATTTTCCTTTTCTTGCCAACTACCTGCCTGGCATCTGAGCAAGACCCGGGGCTGATGAGAAAAATCTTAAGCAGCAACCCAGAAAATCCCGTGGCCTTTGAAAGCCAAGCAGCAGAGCGAGCACCCCTTCTGCTCACAAAGGGTAGCGGGAGACTAGGGCAGCAGACAGAAAAATTACACGTTCAGAAACTCTCCCAAGAATTTAAGTCAATAGGTTAGGATAGATTGAAAGTACTGAACCTTTTCAGAGCCACGTGAAGTTGTATTTTGTCTCATTACTCACACACAAAGGTTACTGCCTTGTCTTCAAAGGGAGGGCAATAACCCGCATCGGAGGTGCGGCTGCCAGTAAAGCAAGATGGAGCAACCTGTCCTCTTAGCTTACGCTGTGCTCGCACCGCCCGCCCCCTCCTCTCCCCCCCACCTTAACACGCTCCCTGTTCTCAGCAGCTCCGACACTACAGGTAGCAGTTATGCCAGCTTGTGTAAATAGCCTATTTCAGCGAGCCTTGCCTAGACAGACCGACCACCGCATCCCGCTCCCACCGCGGGCAGAGCTCCGTCAGGACTCCGGCACCAACGGCAGCAGCAGAGGCCGGATCCTGTGCCAGCAGGGCCGGAGAGCCTGCGGCATCTCTCCAGCGGGGAGATGAAGAGCGGGAGCGGTCAATAAAACACAGGGACACGTAAGCCGGGGTTAGGCTTCATTCTAGCGGGCAAGTCAAACACAAACCCAGAATCCTGCAACTCAGCATGTTTTTAGGAGTTGTATATTTAGCAAAGCGTCAGATGTCAGAGTCCTGCATTTCAAAGGTCCAGAAGAATAATTTCTACTTATACATGTGTCCCGTTTTGCCTCCCTCGACCTCCAGTCACCTTTTCTTAGCGGACTGTAAGTTAACCAACTACACTGCGACACCAGGGCAGATTAAAATCCCCCCTCTTCTTTGCCTCCACCTGCCTAGGTACCTGACTGTTTGAAACGCATCGTTTGGTGACAGAAGCAAGGGGCATCTCTGATTCCTCTAGCCCAGTCATCCCCATCATCCCCAGAGACTGTAGCATTTTCATACTGAACATCCACATTTCAAGTTACTGACTAGATTTCAAGAAATATCACTTCTGAAACAGCCCACTGAAACTATAATCTATGAAGGCAGCAGGAAGCAGAACAAAGAGCCGTACTGTGACAGCAAGCCTGAGGATTGGGTTGGATTTAGTGGGAAGAGTAAGTTGCTTTACAGCATTATTTTAAAACCAGCAAAATACCTGGTCAAACACTGCCCCAAAATCTCCAGGAGGCTTTTGTAATTTAATTTATGTTGTTCTTCCCCCTCGACACACCTTTCATAGTATTTTTTTCTTTCTGGACTGAAGCAGTAAGTTCAAGTCAGTAACAAATATCCAGGGATGGCAAAGGCCCAGAACCACAGACCTGCTTCTCCTGCACACCATTGCTACGCTTTCCAAGAGTAAAAACGGAGGATTACCTGCGTAGTGACCATAAGTATCTTCAAAATCTGCAAAGCCAGTTTCCATGGTATTTGACGTCTTGCTCTGTATTTTTCACATGGGTTCATGAAGTAAAACTTCAAATCCTCTTTCAGAGCCGTCTCTTTGAGATCTAAATCTGACTGAGCCATCATATTTCTGCCATAAATAATACAATACATTAATTAGAAACCAACAGAATGCTTTGGCAGATGATTTTGTCATATGCAGTTTCACCTCAGATCACCACATGACATAAAAGATGTCTAAGAGTTTTCTGTTTGTTTTGCAACAAAATGCAAGAAATATTTCCCTATGATCACACCATTAAAAAAAAAAAAATCATTCAATCACATCAGAGCATCAAAACACAACATTTACACAACCATTTCTCAGAAAATAGACATTAAATAAGAGGATCTGTAATAGTAATAGCAAGTCTACAGTTATCTCTTTCTTAAAACTAAATATTTGAAATAAACAGAGGTCACTGTTAGCACATTTCTCTGAATGAGCCACATTCTACCACCAGAAAAAGGTGTCTTAAAGACTAAACAGCCAGAGCAGGCTTCACAGCACGCTTCTGTTACGAACACAGAGCTTTAAGGCCTAAACTCACAGGCATTTATTTATTTAAATATCTGGGCATGTAAAAATCAGAGGAACAAGCACAGAGGACTATTGTTGTAGGTGTCTTAAATCACTCCAAGTTTCTCCCTCTCAACTGAACGGGACATTGAAAACTTTCCCCTTCTCCCAATCTTAACCCTGTTTTCCAGTACCGTAATTGTCAGAATTTTCCTACTTCACACAAAGATCAGAACTAAACTTCTAATTTTTTTTCCTCCCTCCATGTGTTAAGGTAGAGCAATCGTATCTGAAACAGGCTACATAAGCCGATTATCAGTCCCATTTACCATCCAGAAAATTACTCCCCACGTTCCAAATTTTATAAAGGATAACATTTTCTCTCAAGGTCAAAACCGAAAGCATCACTTTCAAGTTTTCAGACACATTCTCACTTCTTTTGTCCTCACCTGTCTGAAGTGTTTCGGTATTTAAGCCCAAACTGTAGACCACAAAGCACATTTGATTTGCTAGAACCAGCTATCTCGTAAGAAGAGAAATGAGAATTAAAAAACACAGTAAAGTCAACACTGTGGTGTTTCTTCATAAGAGGAAGTGGAAAAAACCCAAAAAAATATTTTTTAACATTAGAGGCTCAAAGGTTATCTTAATTACACAGCCTTAAATCAATCATTCATGAAGATGATGGGAGGTAAGCTGATTTTGGTTTTGAGACAGGAAAAACACAGGCAGGTTTTTAAGAAAGAGAAACTGTGGAGTACATCCCTATTTAAATTTATAATAAAAACATACTGGACTAGTTTTAATAGTGTTTAAGATATAAAAGCTTTGAAAAATTTAAACACACCTGACAAAAGCATATGATAATATGAGTATATGAGAATATGATAACGTGAGTATTGCCTAAGGAAACGGGTACATACGTACTTCGGTCCTCCACTGACACCCAAAGACATCGCTAGTCCTGTACCACCTTCTCTTCACAGAATCATTTGGTTGGAGGAGACCTTTAAGATCATCGAGTCCAACCTTGAATGTGGGTACACAATGAACAAGACCAAACCCAGAGTAAGTCATAGGAGTAGGAAGGAAAGAAAGAGGAAACAGAGCAGGTTTAAGCTGGATCTGGTCAAGACTTAAAGCATGAAGGTATGATGGAAGAACCACTCCAAGACTTCAGCAAAAGCCTCCCCTAAGCTTCCAGTAAAAGCATATCTGAAGTGACAGAACTTAAAAATCAGAGAGCAAACCTCGCAAGAAACACTACTTCCTTTGATATTCAAATACATACCATGGAAGACATGGTGGTTTTTCCCCCAAGTTGTCTTTCAAGCCCCTACAGCTACTCTAAAAACTTGATGCTGACTAATAACAACACTTTCGCTTTTACACAACCCTCGCTTAACTCCACCAGCTAGGGACTATTTCCACTGATGCCTTTAGTTTCATTTATTAATTAGCTGTAGAAACTGTGAGCAGGAAATTCAGCCAAGGAAAGCAACATACTTTTTCAGCCTAAGAGGAAGAGAGGAGATTCAAGCCTATATCACTGTTGGGCTTTGTCTTCCAATAAAGAACAGGCACTCTCTGCTGTAATATTCAAGAAATAATTCATTTGGCAGTAGGTGAAACACAGCAATTGCTTTCTAGTCCATTCATTTCTAGAATAGATTCAAAATAACATCCAAATAAACTGCATTAAATCTGCAGAACTAGAGCCTTCATCCAAAGCATTAAAGTTAAATAGCTCCGAGTGATTAATAGTGACTTACCTTATTTAAAATGAACCATCTAGTTCTACCAAATGTTTATTAGCCTAATAATCTAAAAATAATCCAAACAAAGCACCTAGCTCAAGACAGAGTAACAGAACAACTCAGTCCAGACACAGCAGTGTAATTAACACCACTCAATAGGTTTCCATGGTATCTTTTGTGAAGCACTGATACAAGCAAGTTTTGTGAATGAAGACTAACTCTACTATGCATGTTTAAATTCATATCTAAGTGTCATTAAGTGTGGCGTGTCACGAATAAGACTTGTTACTAATTCAATTCGAAAAGCTGCATTAGGATAGCCACCATTGTTGTTTGGATAATGTTTTGCAGTGAGGCACTTCAAAGCTCAGTGTTCTATTCAAGAAAGAGCTTTCAACAGTAATGACTACCATTTACAGCTGCCTGCTTATGAAATAAGCCGTTAATATGTAGCTCTTCACCTAGCAGAAAAAGCACCATTGAATCAAGGAGCTAAAAAGCTATAGAGCACAGATTCACCTTTAAAAAAAAAAAAAAAAAAAAGTCATTCACTACAGGAGCAACACTAACAGTGTACATCAGAGATCTGTAACAGGAATATTTATCTACTTGAGCTCTACATCTTGAAGAGGTATTAACAAGATTGGAGGGGGCGGGGGGGGCGTGGAGAAAAGAAGAAGGGGGGAAAAAAAGAAAAAAAAAAAAAAAATCACCGAGCTGGGTTCTACGGATCAGACTGGGCAACCCCAGCTTCACCTTCATGATCTTCTACTAAGTTCACAGCCTGCCCGGAGGAGGGCATCGCCTAGCACTGCTCAGGAAAGCCAGCTCTAAAAAACCCTCTTTGACAGAGCTGCCAACGTTTCCAGTCGCTAAGCTCCTGCGGGAGGAGCAGCAACGCTACCAGAAGCGGCGAGAGCAAGGGGCACACGGAACGCTCCGCAGCTCCTCTCCCCGACGGCAGCATCGGCAAGCAGGGGAGCTCCGCAGCTGCTGCACGGCGGGACAGAGCGAACCCCGGGACGTCAGGCGGAAAGGACCTACCTTGTGCAGCAAATCTGAAACACGCGTTTGGAGTAACCCCTCCGTCTCTTGGCTAAGCTGGCGCCCGGACGCTGCAAGGCGCGATAGCGGCAGCGCTCCTCCCCGCCGGCCGCCCGCCG
>VYZW01060167.1:42473-126916 GCA_013401315.1 Balaeniceps rex
TTGCCACCTCCTCTACACATACACATTCAATTCATTCACCTGTAAACTCCTGCTGGAGCAGGTAAGCCAATTTAACTTTTAAAAGGGATAAGGATAAAGTCTCCAAAGCTTTAGTCTGACACCGGTGTTCTGCAAGATGAAAATTACTTCTCAAAATACCAGCATGTGATTGGGAGTCATGGCAGCTTCCGCTTCTGACTCAGAGCTTTCATAACTTGGGGAAAGTCTGGTTGAGTCATGGAAGTCAGACTCAAACAGAGCAGCATCATGTTGAAGATGCACTATTTTTATATTAAGGGAAGCCTTGACATGGAAACTTAGAAGACAACAGTAGTGATCTTTCATTTGTTTGGAATCCATTCTGTTATTCAAGTTGTCTTTTTTCATGTTAAGTATATTACCTTCACATGGTACGGTCCCAGTACAATCCATCCACAGAAACAATAGCCCAGGTAGATCATAGCAGCACAACAGCAGAACCTCATTACGTTGGGTAATGCTGCTCGCAGTGTTAGGATAAGAAGCTGCACAAAGCAATGCGAAGAGTTAGAATTCAACCGGACATTTCTTCCAGTCCTCTTATAGCAACAAACAGAATAAATACCAACAGCACGAAGATCCCAGGAGATCCTTACATTATACTTCTGAAAGAAACCTAGGTAGCGAATGACTCCAAGCCACACAAGCATAGTGGATGTTCCTAGGAGTATGCTACAGATATCATAACTTGTCAGACTCTAAAAAAAAGAAGAAAAAAGAAAAAAAAAAAATCAAGTATTATAACAACTGACAGGTTCTAAATTGCAACTCTCATTACTACAAAGATCTGTTAAGAAACATTGTTTGCCTTGGCAATCTCTCCCATTAAAAATTAGTTTGGGGCAAAATGCATTAGAGAGAAGTCGTCCTACAAAAGAGCAAGGGCACTTTCAAGTGTAAATCATTTCACATGTCTTTACCTATGGCTGTTTGGAAAATAGAGACAAGACAAGCTTCGTTTGCAAGGCCAGGAGCGCAGCTGCACTGCAGG
This sequence comes from Balaeniceps rex, assembly GCA_013401315.1. Lineage (NCBI taxonomy): Eukaryota > Metazoa > Chordata > Aves > Pelecaniformes > Balaenicipitidae > Balaeniceps > Balaeniceps rex. The sequence continues at coordinate 43,504 of VYZW01060167.1, forward strand.
TGCAGAGACACCCTCGCTGTACCTGACTCACTAAGGCCTGCAGAGTGGCACTGCAAACATTTTTATGCTGCTTCCAGACCTGCAGCAACTGCTTCTGGAATCTGCATTGACAGATTCCCCAGAACAGCTTGGGAATCTCTCCACTGCATCCCAACGGACAGTGTAGACGTGACTTTAGAACCGCGGAGTGAAGAAGGTTCTTCCAGTACATAGGCAAAGCAATTTTTAAAAAAATAGCATGACTTGTCAGCAGAGCTCAGATAAATACCAAGGAGGATCTTGTTAGGTAGCCGGGAACTGTGTAAAAAGTTATCAAGGAGACAACTAATCAGCTTCTAATTAATTCTAACCAGAACTTCATTTATATTTTATTGGCACTTCACTGTTTTTTTCCACCCATACATACTGGCCTGTTTTCATCCAAGGTAGCATATACCCTGTTCCATGAACTGCAGAGCTACTCTGAAATGCATCATGACAGCTTACTTGAATAAGAAGTTTTCACTATTTTCTGTTTTCATTCCTCTAAGAGTTGGCTAATCTTCTATATTAGCATAACTCATTTACAGCTTGAAAAAAACAAATTTAGGCTACTTCAATGCGAACTTGTTACTCAGCCATTAACTTTCACACAGTAACATGGAACAAGATCTTGTTATTACGGTCCACAAGGCTTGTAAAATGAAGTTAAATGTACCTGTAGAGAAGAGTTTTAGTAAAATACTCTCTTAGAAAAGAAATGTATATAAATAGATATATTTTTATATATAAGATACCGGAATCCCAAATGCAAGCTCTTATTCCGATCTTTGTTCTCATCTTCGCTTCTCCCAAAGCAGGATGGAGTTATCTCTTATCCTACCCAGCTTCCTCATAGCTTCTTTCTGCTCCTAAGAACTGAGTTTATAGTTCCTAAGGTAAGATAGGGCAATTTGTACAGGGCGTTTATGATAGTCAAGCTGTCACCAGATGGATTTCAGACACATCCTTTCATCATTACTGTCCAAAGTCTGTTGTGTTGCAATGTCACACTTCAAAGTCTGCTACAGATTTGGTGAAGAACAACATTAGCTGAATACTTCAGGATAGCATATTGTAATAATTTTTCTTCCCTAATTCTGGCTGCACATAATATATTTTAATTTTTTTTTTTTTTCTGTGTCAAGTTTATTTTAGAAATTGAAGGCCTAGAACCTGGCTGTGGCTTACTGTTATGTACATGCTGGAAACCAGAAGCTGGGAAAGCAGCAAGTGATGTTTAAGGAGAGAGTCTCTGTGCTAGTTAAATGGGGAACAGGAAGTTAAATGCTAAATTTAAAAAACCCCATCAAATAAGCAAATACAAGTGGTCCTAAATGGGGAAGAGAGGAAGTCAATAGTCTTAAACTTTCAGAGATGGAGTTCATTTTATTCCTTGGGGTCACAAAGGAGCAAAGATAATTAGAACTATAATATCTAGTGATATTTGGATTTTTTAAATCTCACAATTGTAAACAACACATCTCAGGTATAATTCCAGAGGAGAAGACAGAGTTTTAAAATTTCATGCCACTCAGAATCAAGTATAGCCAGCCTAAAGTCCTCCGAGAGATTTAAACCTAGGGACAGAGACAATCAGTTTTGCTTTCACCTGACAACGTAAAAAGTTTACCTTGGCTTGTATCTCCATCTTTAGAGTTGATCCAACAATAGTTAAGACATCGCTAACCATAATCAGGATGTACCATCCGTTGACAAATTCCATTTGATCACTGAAAGATACTTCTTTCTTATAATAATATAGGAAAAAGCTTACAAATTCCTAGGGGAAAGGAGGAAAGAAAAAGGTTAATCGGACTTACCCAAGACATGAAGACTTTCCAAGGAAAGAGTTATACCTACCCTTTGGAGCCGAATTCCTTTAATCACTGATCGTGTGCAAAGGATCAATGAGGCCAGACAAGTCAATATAACAAAAGCATCGAAGATCATCATGTAATGAGTGTTCTTCTGTACTGCAAGAACAAAAACGTACATGTTTATAATCAGCTGCATTTCATCTTGTTGACCATCTTGAGTATTGAAGTAAGAATCAAGTTTTGATGTTAACTATGTTTGTACAACTGAATTAAGAAAAATCTTAGCATTTTTCCCACAAAAGTTTATCTGACATATTTTCATGAGAGACACAAGTGTGTCTACAGATAGTCTACAGATCTGCACTACAGATACCACTTCAGTTAATTTAGGAAGGTTGACACCACATCAAAAATATACCAGAGCACGAGTGCTTCTTAGAGCCCTGCAGAATTAGAGGTGGGAGTTGTCCATTTTACAAGCACTGGAATGGCCTTTGGAGTGACAGAACTTGTCAAAAAAAAAGAAAAAAAAAAAAGAAATCCCAGGAACTTTACAGTATGTATCTTCTCTTCCAGACCAGTATTTGACTGTCAGATAGGTTTTCTGTCCTAGAGCAGTGCAGATAATTTGCACTGCTGCTCAGCTAGCCAAGACCAACATTGAGCTAGACATAGTTCTCCATCTCTTATGTTACCAAAATTCACATTCTTGATCAACTAAGGTCAAATTTTGCACCAAATCCATCACTAGACCTCTTTTTGGTTTTTCTACCTATCATACAGCTGAAACTAGATGAGACAGTATAAGGATTAGGTTTTTAATGCTAAAAGAGTGATTGAGAAAAAAAATTGAAACAAATTAATGCTAAATTTGCAAGAAGATACAGCAATTCTCCCAAATGGGATACTGAAGTTCTAGTTGACTTCACAAACTGCACTACTCAAAAAAAGCCCACCTACTTCTTGCTTATACCAAAGTTACTAACACATGTACTGTTGCCATTTAAGTTGGTTTTGCAGTGTAGTCCAGAACAGCAACAACCTGCTATTGTCCAATTACAATTACTACCTTTGTATTTTTCCTTGGCTTTCAGAAAATAATACAGGGTACTCCAGGAGATGATTTTGAAAACTATTACAGAGGCAATCTACATAGATACCAAATGTGGATTATTACAGAAGCCTGGTATCAAAACCTTCTCGTGCTGCTGCACTAGCAATCTGTTAGAGGTAGCATGCCATCTGGTGTGCATTCATAACATGGCAGCTAGCAAAGCTAGTTCACAAAGAGTGTTTAGTGGAATATGCGTTTGCGTAAGTGGTGTTTTGTACTCTGTGATGCATTGCGTTAAATCCTCCAAAATTAATTCCAATCTGGATCTTTAAAAAAAACCTTCTCTTTTTTCACTACCAGCTCTTCATTTCCTAACGTAGGCATAGCGAAGGGAGAAGTGGCAAAGTAGAAAAATGGACCTGATTCATCCTATTGCTTACTTCACGAAAAAATTTAAAAATAAGTGGAATTCAGAGTTCTGGAAAGGTTCTGACTTTCAAAGAGATTATTTTCTCTAATCAAAAAAGATCTCAGACAATGTTGTGACCAGACCCAACAGCTGCCAACAAAGGGTGCTCTTGTGAGTTACTATTTAAGATAGATTATTTAACCATACTGTGCATCTCAGTTACACCCAAATACACGCCAAACAACTTTTAAGCAGCAGTAAGAAGTGTTTCTAGCCATTCCACTCTAACAAGCCTTAGCAACAGTGCTTCCTTATCGTTCCTGGTGCTAAGTCGTGAAACAAGAGTGAATCAGTTTCAACTTTCCACCACTATCATGTGTCCTTCTGTTGCCTAGTGCTAGAAGAATGGTTCACAGCCCTACCTTAAGCAACGAGCAGCATAAGTTCAGTAGCCAAAACTAGAAGGATGCACAGTGAGGTGTGGAAAAGTTTTGGTTTGACAGCATCAATGGTGCAAGGTTTGAGAATTGCTGAGGAAAGTAATGGTGTCTCTGGGTTCCCAGGATTTCAGATCAGAGCTTGAAGAACAATTCCTTAGAAAATCAGGATTTAGAGTGCACCCACTAGAGAATGCATGTCAATAGTGCCTCATCTTTTAATAAAGAAAAAGGTTAATAACAAACATTGTGCAGGTGTGGCGAAAGTTTAGCATGAAAATTTGAACACATTTATGTCACTTACTTGATCCAGAAACATGCCAGTCTTTACATTCCCTGATCGCTATGTCGTTGTCTAGACTTATTTTAATTCTTCCACTATGTGCTTTATTATCAAACACTATCTGTATTAACAAAAACAAAAAAAAAAAGTGCATGTCTTTCTAAAGTTAAACCATTACATGTGTAGCACACTGTATTGCTAAGCTTGCATAATGATTCAGAATAATTCTCCTAGGCAAGAAGTTATGAAACTTGTTTAAGCTTAAGGTAATTCCAGTTTATTCAAATAAATGCTGTCAAAGTGAAAGACAAATCTGGTGAACCATGTATTTGCCACAAACTGCTTGATCAGCTAGATACTAGGTGAAATTCTTTTAAACTACAGCCTCATTCCTCTATGATCTGAAAACAACCTTTCCTAGAACATCTCTCTAAAGAGAAGAGGTTTATGCTTTTGTTATACTTCAGATGGATTAGCGCACAAAAGGCTGTAAACCAAGCAAGTTCTTCAGGACCGCATCACGAGCACTCAAAGCTTAACCTCCCACAGTCACAACTGTTGGTTATTTACAGGGTACACTAAGTCATGACAGACTAACCCAGACACCACTGGGGACCAGTCAGCGGTGCCCAGCACTCTTCAGAAAACATCTGCATTGACTGTGCATGGTAAATCCAGCAAGAACGATTTCTTGTTTTGAACAGAAAGACAAATGGCAGGCTTCCACATACCGTCAGAGTGAAATCGTAACAGTCGGGGAGCTCGTGGTGACGAACGGTCTGGAGGTTGATTGCCTTCAGATTAAACATGAGCTGCACTGTCACCAGTCTGCAACAGAGCTTTGTATTAGCTTTTCACAGGGAAAATGCATGAGTACCCCAATACAGGAGGTGCCGATTCCTCCTCACCTGTGGAAATCCAGAGTGAAATTCAAATTGTGCTTTCCCACTGTTGTGTTGTCTAACAGCGTCATTGGCTCAATGTACAAGCAGTCTGCAATGGATAAGTACTCACAACAATATCTTATGGGTTATCACACTCTTTAACTGTAATCGGCCTTTCCCACTCCCGAGGCTGGAAAGAGTTGTTTACTACACCAGGCAAGATAGCACACTAAAGTGAGGAGTCATTTGGGAAGTTAGCTGACAAATATATTGGCTTCCCTGAACCACCCAAGTTATTCACCATGAATTCATAGGGAAGGCTGCTGAAATTAGCCCGAAATACTTGTATTAGATGGTCATCAGTGCTAACGGCTCATCAGTTGTTTTGTGGCAGTAGACATAAAGGACTGTTACCTTGGAGGCGAGGGCTAGAGGTTAGTTACACAATAGTTTTCTTGCCAGTTTTGGCTGGTAGTAAGTTCAATATAGATCATTTGGTAGGACTATACAATAGTGGATGTTTATAAGAATTCATCATAAATGTAGGGTCCCTCCTCCCAAAGAACGGATACAATAGATTAGGTTTGTTACCAGTCACAATCTCTGGGTCTATATCAAAGGTGTCATTTCCAGGACAGATGGTTCCTCGCTTGTAGAACTGCTGACACACGGCCAGAGCTGTCTCTTCTGTTCCCCTCTTCTCGTAAGCATGGTTTCCAACAGAAATGTTGGGCAGCTGTAAGTACTGAAGTTCAGAACAAAGAGACAAACCAACTTAGATGGCACCAAAACTGTTAGTCTCGGGGAAAAAAAAAAACCCAGAAGTGTTTGGATCTGTGCCATAACCCATCTTTTTTATTTAAACAGTCACCTAAAAAACTCGGAAACCTACACCACATTACAGCTGAGTCCTCAAATACTTTAAAGTATTCGACAAAAACAATAAGTGCAGGATTTGGATCTAAATACCTTTTTCCTTATTTTTTTTTTCTCTTTACAACCCTTACTAGAAAGCCTAATTTTTATTTGCAAAACACTGGCTCAAATCCAAGGCCTGCATTTAGTGCAGAATTAGTATATTGATTAGGTTTAAGGAAGTTGCCACTAGCACAATGCTCTGGCAATGACAGAAAACCTGAACAAGTCAACATTCTAGTCTTAAGCAACTGGCACAGAAGTTCAATTTTAGACACCATCAGGGAAGGTGGAAGAAGAAAAGGTACCCAGATAAAGAGCATATGTATTGTATACATTGCAGTGACAATCCTTACCTGGTTTATTGCAAAGAATATCTGGTCATAGACATCTGTTTGTGTGTATACAGCATAGGTATCATCCATTCTGTCCATGTATCCTTTCAAGAAGAGATGTTTGAATGCAACAGTGTTCTCTTCTTTGAAGGCAACCACCATTTGATTGCTCAATCCAAAAACCACCAGCTGAAAAAGACATTTATATTTCCTGCTCAAAGACAAAGTTGGCTTCTGGATTAACATGCGAATCCTGTCCTGCAAACAGCCACTCTTTCATCACGCTGGTAGACACGGCACTTAGATGCAGGCTACTCCATTTCACAGCTGGTCAAAAGAAAGTTTGACTTTAGGAAACAATGGGTTTCAAGAATGTTCCTTTAACATGTTTACCAGCATCTCGGCCACGGACTCGCATTTTTACAAAGAAAAGCATACCATCTCAAATTCAAGCTACCCATATACTGTTACACATGCTTTGTTAGTTCAGCCTGACATTAATATGACTTGCCTTGGGGAATATCAGTGTACCTCAGCCAAAAAGGCAGGACAGGACTTAACCAGACCCCACTTTGAAGTCCTTACTCCAGTGCAGAAAAGGCAAATTGAGGACAACTCAGAAAAACAAACAACCCTCCCTCAGGTTTGTGTGAAAGGTGCTTTGAGAATAACTGATCAAAACTGTGCTTGTAACAGGATAACCTCTGAAGCTGTTAAAAAATACATTGCAATTGTTCATGAAAAGTGAGTATAAAACCCTGCTAGCTACTATCCAGCCTGGAAAAGGTTTCTAGAAGAATGTGATGTATTGCTTGTGGGAGCTTGTAATTCTCTTCAGTGACTATTGTTTCAAATCTAGTGCCAGGAGTATTGTGAAGAAACTCATCAGAGATAAGTCTGAATCAGTAGTCTACAGATTAGTTTTATTGCCACGATGCAAACTGGATGTGTAGGTTTTGATAAGGATAAGTCAGTTAGAGAGATACTAAAATGCTCTGTAGGCATGCTAGGCACACAGGAATACACTAGCAAATCAACAGTGCTAAGATTGAATTACCTACTGGCAGATTTTCTCTGAAAAGGCTAAATCAGCATTAGTTTCTTTCTTATTTAGGTTACTCCACCATCAAATTTTATTTTTAACTGCAAAATGGGACAGATGGTAATCAGAGAATGATGATACATTTCAAACTAAAGTGGTAAGTAAAGGATACAAACATACTGCTAGATGTGTAGCAAAAGAATTATTATTCCTGCAGTTTGTCCCATCATTCATACAACCGCGGAAAACAGAATCACAGAATGGCCGGGGTTGGAAGGGACCTCTGAAGATCAGCTAGTCCAACCCCCTGCTAAAGCAGGTTCACCTGGAGCAGGTTGCACCGGATCGTGTCCAGGTGGGTTTTGAATATCTCCAGAGAAGGAGACTACAACCGCTCTGGGCAGCCTGTTCCAGTGCTCTGTCACCCTCAAAGTAATGAAGTTTTTCCTCACATTCAGATGGAACTCCCTGTGTTTCAGTTTGTGCCTGCTGCCCCTTGTCCTGTCACTGGGCACCACTGAAAGGAGCCTGGCCCCATCCTCCTGACACCCACCCTTAAGATATTTGTAAGCATTGATAAGATCCCCCTCAGTCTCCTCTTCTCCAGGCTAAACAGACCCAGCTCTCGCAGCCTTTCCTCATAAGAGAGATGCTCCACTCCCCTAATCATCTTCATAGCCCTCCGCTGGACTCTCTCCAGTAGTTCCTTGTCTCTCTTGAACTGGGGAGCCCAGAACTGGACACGGTACTCCAGATGTGGCCTCACCAGGGCAGAGTAGAGGGGGAGGATAATGTCCCTCGACTTGCTGGCCGCACTCTTCCTAACGCACCCCAGGATACCACTGGCCTTCTTGGCCGCAAGGGCACATCACTGGCTCATGGTTAACTTGCTGTCCACCAGGACTCCCAGGTCCTTCTCTGCAGAGCTGCCTTCCAGCAGGTCAACCCCTAACCTGTGCTGGTGCATGGGGTTATTCCTCCCTTCATTCGCTGAATGGCAGCACAGCCTTCTGGTGTATCAGCCACTCCTCCCAGTTCTGTATCGTCAGCAAACTTGCTGAGGGTACACTCTGTCCCTTCATCCAGGTCACTGATGAAGAAGTTGAACAAGACTGGACCCAGTATTGACCCCTGGGGAGCATTGCTAGCTACAGGCCTCCAACTAGACTCTGCGCCACTGATCACAACACTCTGAGCTCTGCCATTCAGCCAGTTCTCAATCTGTCTCACTGTCCACTCATCTAACCCACACTTCCTGAGCTTACCTATGAGGATGTTGTGGGAGACAGCATCAAAAGCCTTGCTGAAGTCAAGGTAGACAACATCCACTGCTCTCCCCTCATCTACCCAGCCAGTCATGCCATCATAGAAGGCTATCAGATTGGTCAAGCATGATTTCCCCTTGGTGAATCCATGTTGACTACTCCTGATAACCTTCTTTTCCTCCACATGCTTAGAGATGACATCCAGAATGAGCTGTTCCATCACCTTTCCAGGGATGGAGGCGAGGCTGACTGGCCTGTATTTTCCTGGGTCCTCCTTCTTGCCCTTTTTGAAGATTAGAGTGACATTGGCTTTCCTCCAGTCCTCAGGCACCTCTCCTGTTCTCCATGACCTTTCAAAGATGATGGAGAGTGGCTTAGCAATAACATCTGCCAGCTCCTTCAGCACTCATGGGTGCATTCTTCTCCATACTTGTAAACATTCTTCTCCATACTTGTATTGTCATAGCACTGACACCACTATAAATGTAAATCATATGTGGGCAACTCTGAAGGATCATCATCTGAGGTGTTAGAAAGATTTTATGAAAGACCTTCTTCCTCCTTAACCACAGAACTTTGAGACAAACAGTTGCAGTTTAGGCAGCAGATAAACGTGTTCTATGAAATCTATGGTGCAAGGCTGGGTGAGAGGAAGAGCAGGGCAAAATTTCTGTTTTTTTCAATACAAGAGTTTGTATATCATACACAAGGCATAAGCAAACATCATGAAAAGAAGAAGTTACCAATTTCTGTTCCTATCACTGTGATACTGAAACACAAGTGAGTGTTCCTGCCCTTGAACACAAACATGCTCAGAGTGAAGAAGGTATTGGGGGGAACAGATGTGTAAGGATGCCATCCTTTGAGGGGGGAAGGGAAAGGAAAAAAAAAAAGTAACGTAAAAGGTAAAGCAGAGCCCTTAAACACGGTTCCTTTCATCTCCGCTCTTAGGAAAGCTATCTTTCAGTCAATAGTTTTAGGAGAAAATTGTGCCATCTGAGATTTAAGCTACATATGTGCAACTAAGATAGTTTTGCAGTCTATCCTCTCTCTGTCTCTGCACCAAACCAAGAATAGCATTTGTCACCTGCACTCCTTATTTGAATTCCCATGGGCTAAGAAGAGTCCCTGCTTCCCTAGTTACTCACCTGAATAGTAACCATTGCTATTTTGAGTAGCTGAATCCCAAGTTTCCAAGGTTTCCTGCCCCGGGCCCAGAATTTCTCGCATGGGTTCATAAAGAAGAATTTTAACTTCCTTCTAAGCTGGTCTTCCAAAAGCCCCTCCTGTGATAGTGACAGGTGTTGTTTGTAGCTGCAAATGTTTTCATCATTGTGAGCAGTGCAGCTGCTCACAGCCACTTCAGGATTTTCCATTTCTGAAATGAAAAGAAGTCCATGTCAGTTGGAAAACATCCAAGCCTGAATACAGTAGCATCAGATCAGTCTGCACTGACAACCTGGACTCCAAAGATGTTCATCTTCTGTGAAACACACTTGCACATTACACTGAATTTAAGACTTTCCTCATAATATTGCACATGTTCTGCAGAACCCAAAGAAAAGTTTGAGCAAGCTCTTAAAATTTGCAGATAGGTTGTCAAGACATGTATTTAATAGTGGAATTTCTATCCCTCTGGAATTATGGAGTCACTTGCTGAAAACTTCTTCCTCTCTCACTTGCCAACAACATAATATATGCAAGACATCCTGACTCATTTCCTTCTGTGTCCAGAAGCACAACAAAAGCCTCTCATGAGCATTCGCTCTTCTGGAAAACTTACCTACTTCTGTAGCTAGTATTTTCCCCTGCTGTCAGCCTGCTGTCCAGTCCTTGAAAGAAATGGAATTTTCAAGACAGACAGCATTTTCCTTAGACATTAGTATTAGCATCGTTCACTCTTGGAAATAGAGACCCAGCATACCAAATTGCAATTCAGATAAATTACCCAAGCGCATTAACTTGTCATTTAGCAAGATTTTATCTGTTTCTTCAGCCGTAAAAGACTGACTGCAAACCAGTGGTGATCATGAACCAGACAAAAAGACCAAAAGGCAATTGTATTCAAGCATCGTGATTAGCTGAAGAGGCTCACATTGTAGATGAGTATGAGGGGAAAGATTAGAAGAGAACCTTATAAACACAGTTTGAGATGCTACTCTCTATAGTATTCAACATGTTTAGATGTTAATCTATTACTAATTTCACCGACTCCCAAACATTTTATAAATGCTTTATAAGGTACTTCAGAAGTAGCCAGGAATATTTCTTTCAGATAAAAGATTGTTGACATTAAGAGCAGAGGAGACAGCCTAGGCTGTGAATAAATTTAAAGATGTGCCATATTAGACAAATTATTTTTAATTTGCGTAAGAAAAATTTCTTATGTAACTCAAAAAAAAAAAATCATCACCAAGATTAATTTTTAAAAATGCATAGATCGCATGCACTCTCCTTGAGCAGCCATTGCACACAGCAGAACACAAGTCTGTTTTCAGATATGATTCAAGACCTTCCATTTCCTCAGCTGTCAGAGAGGGCAAGAAAAGTTTTGAATCAGCACTTTAACACTAAGAATAGCCCCATAAATAGGCTTTTAAAAAAAAAAAAATTCAGCTCCTGGTTTATCAGGTCTCCGTTGTCCTGCAGGATACAGTACGCCACAGTTTCCACTCATCCTTCTCACAGCTGATCAATCATTTCTAAGTTAAGCCCTACCGTGATATCGCAATATTCCTCTCAATGTACGCACTTGATTTAAAAAATAATATATATATTTCTTGACCTCACGGTATCGGCTTGAGAAGATGTTCCAGACAAGCGTAGCACACAGGAGGTGTTTTCTCCCTTACCTGTGGGCCCCACAGCTGCGCGTGTCACAGGGGGCAGCGCCTCAGCCAGGCAGCCCCTTCCCGCCTCAGCCCCCTCCGAGTCGCTACAAGCGGCGAGCAAACGCGCTTACAGCCGGGCGGGACTTGCACAGCGGCCCCTCAGCTCGCACAGGGGACAGACGCGGACCTCTCCTCCCATCCCCGCCGCAGGGCATCGGTGATTCCCCGGGAGCAGCCGCCAGCCTCGCCCGCGACCCCGGCGGAGCGCGGCAGCCCCCTGCCCCTCCCGCGCTCGGCGCGCCCCGGCTGGGCGCTGATTTACCGTGGCAACCTAAAGCTGGAGGCCGGGGGCGGACCCCCCGCCCCGCCGGCACCGCTTCGTGCTGTTAGCGAAAAGGTTTCAGCCTACCTGCCAGCCGGCTCGCCGTACTACGGCTCGCCGTACTGCCGCCGCCGTCCTGCTGCTCCCGGGCCCCGGCCCGGCGCGGCTCCGCAGTGGGCAGGGCTGGCGGGCCTCCGCCGGCCTCCGCCATCCCGCCCCAGCCTCGGGGGGCTGGGCTGGGCTGGGCTGGGCTGGGCTGGGATGTGCGGGGCTGGGCTGGGCTGGGCTGGGATGTGCGGGGCTGGGCTGTGCACACAGGGACACGCGGCGTCTGTCACCTCCTGCTTCACATCTCCCTCCTGCCGCCCGTGACTGACAGCTCTCTATGCTATATGTATTTTCTATAGGATGGCAATGCCGTCTCCAGGTTTATTAACTTAGGCCTCTCCATCAGGAGAGAAAAAGGTAAGGCTTATGTTATCATTAGCTGTGTCCCATCTGTAATAAAACCCCACCTTTCTGGTCACAGAATTGTAGTTATGAAGGGCAGCCAGCGGTACTGTGAACTGAGTGGAATGACTGACATGCGTAAGCTTGTAATTAAGCTATTAAAGTTATTAACTGGACTTCAAAGAAACGGTCTCCTGTCCTGTGTCTTGGCCAGTTTCAGCGCACTGTGGAAATGATCGCTTTGGTGTTGCTGCCTGACGGGAGGTAGTGTCTGGGATAAAGCCCGGGTTATGATAACTGCATCCAGTCACCAGCTGCCTGATTTGTGCTGCAAGTACCCACGTGAGCATTGGTATAAAACGAGAAGGTAAAATAAGGACAAGGCAAAACCAAGGAGAGTAGCAGGCATTTTAAGAGAGGGAACTTCCTGGCTGTAGAGAGAGAAATGGAAGAGAGCAAGGATCCCTCCTGCCTACCATGAGGAGGGGCGGATGGTCCTTGGAGTGCCACCAAGGACCAGCATTGGGTGCTCCACAAACACAGAGGGAAAGATGCTCCGGGGCTCCTGGGTTTTACACTGCAGCGAAGCAAACTAAATTATTTTTATGCATCAAAAGTATGAAAGATGTGGAATACAAATCTTCGTATTATCAAATCGAATCGAATCACCTAAACCTCCTTCGAGCTGGAGACGCCCCCAGCACTGCCTGGCAGCTAATGGCGAGGAGATGCTGGGACGGGGGACCGTGGGTGGCTTGTCTGCGCAGGTAGCTGCCGCCTACAGGCCCCATCATGCTCTGCTCCCCACTTACCTCAGGCGGCGGCAAGCCTCCCGCGCACAGCATGCTGGGATGTGTAGTTTTTATGTGAACAGCCGCCTTCCTGCGAGGAACCCCCAATAGCAGCGTCCCCTCGCGGGGGAGGGGGGTGGGGCGGGTTTGAAAAGCAGAGCGCTGATTGGTTGTTGGAAGCGTCAATCCTGGCCCGCCCCGTTGCCCTGACAACCGTGCGGCGGCAGGGACGCGGCGGGGCCGGGGTGCCGCGCAGGTAGGGGAGGCCGGGCGGGAAGCAGCGGGAGGGCGGCCGGCGGCGAAGGGGGGGCCGGCAACGCCAGGAAGCGGCCCCGCTGCGCTAGTGGGAACGGGTTAAAAATGACAGGCTTGAGAGCACGGGCAGCAGCCGGCAGGGAATACCCGCCGGGCCGTGCCGAGGCTGCGGCGGGGAGCCCGCGGCCTGCTCCGTGCGACCGGGACCGGCCCAGCCGCCTCTTTCACCGCGCAGCCTGCCCGCTGGCCTGTGGGAGGGGAAGGGCCAAAGGCTGGAGGGGTGCTAGTGAGCAGAGCCGGGCGGCTGCAGACGCTCCCCCAAGGTGGAGCGAAGCCTTCCCGGCCCCGCCGGCCAGGGCCCCCGCGCTCCTACAAGTGACCTGCAAATTGACCCCCCCGCTCCTGCAAGTGACCTGCAAATTCACACACACACACCCCCTCCCAGGCCCAGTACAGGATTTTGTTCCAGCAACCTAGCTCTCGCATTTCAAAGATGAGGTGATTATTTTTCTTACCTTTACTTAAAAAAAAAAAGTGTAAATCTTTACAGTATAACATTTCTGGTTCAAAAGTCCTAACAAGGCAACGTATGCTACTGTTTGCTTCCTGACAGGATCATGTTATGACAATTTAAACATCACACTCATTAACTATTGAAGTACTGACCAAATGGTTAATAAATTTTAATAACATAGACCAGCTGTACTGGCTCACACCAGAAGTTCTGTCTGGGCCACTAAGGGCCTGGGCAAGATTATAATAAAGCCATGCTTCCACTTTTCATAGCCTTTTTTCTTGGATTTATGGCTTCATTTCTATAGTCAGAAGTATTATCATTATTTTTAGTAGCCCTGAATTTTTTGTCTGTCAATTCGCCCTGTTACTTTTTGAAATAGCGTGCTTTTGGCAGCTGTCCTGTCCACAAGCAGTATGCTCCATAATTCAACTACCTATTGTGCAATGAAATACTCTGTTTGTTTGTTTTCAGTCTGTCCCTTGGTAAGCTCATGTGATGCCAGCTAGATCTTGTATTACGAAAGACCATGAATAATCATCCCCTGGTCACTTTCTCCATGCCGCTCATGATTTTATTGACTTCTCTCATACCCTCTTCAGTCCAGGCTAAAAAGAGTCGAGTCCTAGTTTATTCTAGTACCAAACATGTTCCATATCTTCAGTCATCCATGTTATAACTTTTTCAATTCTATTCTATTTCTCTTTAAATGGAAGAAAGGAGAGAAACAGAATACAGTGTTATCCAATGTTTTAATGAAGCTTTCCATTTTGTTCTCTATGCCTTTCTTATTAATTCTTACCCTAGTTTTACACATATTGTACTTATCATCCCAGAGCCTGCAACTACCTCTACTGGTTTCTATCAAATAACAAAATCTACACCTGGTTCAAGTAGGCCTAATGTAATGAAAAGTTATATGTGTGAAATCAGGTACGTTCAAACAGAGCTATTCATATGCTGAAATGATTTGGCAGTTGCCAAAACTTCAGCTTTACTCCCTACAACTTATACAATGAAGTTGTGTCCAAATATGCACAAGCATTATCAATAATACAAATGTTGGGTGTTTGTATTATTTGCTCTTTGTGCAGAGCAAAGTAGAATAAATTTCATTAAAGGGAGCATTGTATATGAATTTCTGGAGAGATTAGGTCATTCTCAAGATGGTATTTTTAACAAGTTCCTAAATGTTTACAGACAGGAATGTGATTTTAGCTTGATAGTGACACAACAACAAAAAAGCAACTAGCACATGGTTTTGATAATTTCTTTGGAGTGCTTTTGTTAAATGGAAGTGCACTCAATTCTCTGTCATTCCAAATTGTAGTAAATTACAATGCTAAATTAGTAATGCACACAGGCTTGACCTTAAATCATTCAATTAGGCAACTAATGAATCATCCTGTGTCCTCAATTCAGACAGCATCTTTTGTAGTACTGATAGCTAATTAACTTTCCCCTTTTGCAGTACCTAGCAACTTCACGGATTTGTTTTGTAACTGTAAATGTTTCAGTACATTAAATGATTAGGAGAACACTCTGATCTTACCTCTTCTCTTGAGCCTAACGTTCAAAATATTACAGCCATCTATAAATAAACTAGGCTACACTATGTCAAACAAAGTTGTCAAATATTTACTTGGGCTTTACCAATCAAATAATGTAAAACTGTGTTCCACTGAAAAATTGCTGAAAAATTAGACTGAACATATTTAATGAAGTCTTAATATAAAACATTACCTACTTTTTAAAAATAAAATATATGGCAATGTTTATGACAATTGATTTTCAAGAGCTATTCTTTTTTGTAGGTTTTACACTCTTAATTTTTTTAAATGATATAAATTTAAATGTTGTTTCATAGAATCATAGAATCATTTGGTTGGAAAAGACCTTTAAGATCATCTAGTCCAACCATACCTGTCCACTACTAAACCATATCCCTAAGTGCGTTGTCTACTCATCCTTTAAATACCTCCAGGGATGGTGACTCAACCACTTCCCTGGGCAGCCTGTTCCAATACTTGACAACCCTTTCCGTGAAGAAATTTTTCCTAATATCCAATCTAAACCTCCCCTGGCGCAACTTGAGGCTGTTTCCTCTTGTCCTGTCACTTGTAACTTGGGAAAAGAGACCAACCCCCACCTCACTACATCCTCCTCTCAGGCAGTTGTAGAGGGCAATAAGGTCTCCCCTCAGCCTCCTCTTCTCCAGACTAAACAACCCCAGTTTCCTCAGCCGCTCCTCATAAGACTTGTGCTCCAGACCCTTCACCAGCTTTGTTGCCCAACCTCTCTCTTCTCAATCATAGAATCATGACTTTATATAAACATTAATGGAAAGGCATAATACATTTAGAATCATAGAACGCTTTGGGTTGGAGGGGACCTTTAGAGGCCATCTAGTCCAACCCCCCTGCAGTGAGCAGGGACATCTTTAACCAGATCAGGTTGCTCACAGCCCCGTCCAACCTGACCTGGAATGTTTCCAGGGATGGGGCCTCTACTGCCTCTCTGGGCAACCCCTTCCAGTGCTTCACCACCCTCACTGTAAAAAATTTCTTCCTTATATCCAGCCTAAATCTCCCCTCCTTTAGTTTAAAACCATCACCCCTTGTCCTGTCACCACAGGCCTTGCTAAAAAGATTGTCCCCATCTTTCCTATAGGCCCCCTTTAAGCACTGCAAGGCTGCACTAAGGTCTCCCCGCAGCCTTCTCTTCTCCAGGCTGAACAACCCCAACTCTCTCAGCCTGTCCTCGTAGGAGAGGTGCTCCAGCCCTCGGATCATTTTTGTGGCCCTCTTCTGGACCCGCTCCAACAGCTCCATGTCCTTCTTGTGCTGAGGGCTCCAGAGCTGGACGCAGTACTCCAGGTGGGGTCTCACCAGAGCCGAGTAGAGGGGCAGAATCACCTCCCTCGACCTGCTGGCCACGCTTCTTTTGATGCAGCCCAGGATACGGTTGGCCTTCTGGGCTGCAAGCGCACACTGCTGGCTCATGTCCAGCTTTTCATCCATCAGCACCCCCAAGTCCTTCTCCACAGGGCTGCTCTCAATCCCTTCATCCCCCAGCCTGTATTGATATCGGGGGTTGCCCCGACCCAGGTGCAGGACCTTGCACTTGGCCTTGTTGAACCTCATGAGGTTTGCACAGGCCCACCTCTCCAGCCTGTCCAGGTCCCTCTGGATGACATCCCGTCCCTCAGGCGTGTCAACTGCACCACTCAGCTTGGTGTCATCTGCAAACTTGCTGAGGGTGCACTCGATCTCGCTGTCTGTGTCGTTGATGAAAATATTAAACAGCACTGGTCCCAGTACGGACCCCTGAGGGACACCACTTGTTACCAGTCTCCATTTGGACATCGAGCCGTTGACCACTACCCTCTGCATGCGACCATCCAACCAGTTCCTTATCCACGTACAGTCCACCCATCAAATCCATTTTTGTTCCTTTATTTCTTTTTTGGCAGAGGACAGGTGCGAAAGATTGCTCTTCAGTACCTATTTTAAAGTTCTCAGTGCGTGCTGCTTTCCTGCAGGGAGCACCTGGGGGTTAGTAGTGTAATCCTGTGTAAAAAAACAACTTTGCATACATAGTTTGTAAATGGCTATGAGCTTGACTATGCTTCCAGAGACCTTTTTAGAAGTTCTGCCTTTGGCTTTCTTGGAGGCCTTACATGTTTCCTAACCACTGACAATCATATGCCCACAGGATGACAAATGGGCAGAGGCGATACGGTATTAGGGATATTGTAAAAGGACATCATTACTTTGTACTTTTCTATCTGCTTTTCTATCTGCTTTCTGTGTGTCACAGATGGAACCATGAACAGTCCTATTGATGGCTGTATTAATTTGCAACCCTTAAACAGGGATACTTTTTGTATTAACATATGCATATACATACACTCAGTCATCGACGCTGCCTTCACCAGCACTGCCCTTATCCGTGTAGTGCTGTGTGTACCTCTGCACCTGATTCTTCAGTAAAGGAGGAAGAACTGCATTACTGGGAGGCAATTTTCAAAAATTTTAACTGTTTCTATAGGTATAATATACTTGAAGTCAGTCGAAGAAAAAGGGATGTTTTTACTTGCAAGTTATGGTACTGAACAGAGGCATGTGACTTATCTCAGCCCTCTCAGTGTTTCCTCTATTCATGTGACTTAGGGTATAAGTTACTCAGAAGAAAGAACTCAAAATTTCCAAATTGGCTTTGTTTCAGTGTATAATTAGGAAATGGTGAAGTAAGACAATGTGACTGTAATATATATGAGATGGTTCATATTGTCCTTCAACTAATTTCTAAAACAGCTGGCCTCTCCTATCCTGGGGGGGCGTCTCCTTTATCCAGAAGCATCAAGGTTGGTTTCAAATTAGTTGCAGAATCCATTTATAAAATGGGTCACAATTTTTTTAGATAAAATATACAAGGAGATGGATAAGAAATAGCTTTGCACTTTTTCTTTTTTTTTTAAGTAAGGGAAAACCAGCCTCTTTTAACCATCTGAATTGACATAACATGTAAGTTACATAGCCTTAAGTATTTCACAGCTATAAACTAAGCGTATTGTTCAGTGTAGAGGCTCCTTTGAAAGATTATAACTGGGAAAATATATTGAATATTAGACATAAATATATTGTCAATGTTTGTAGTCCTGTATTTGAGAAAAAGATTGAGAGAATGAGAGCACAAAAAACTTCTAACTTTCTCCTTACATTTATTATACATGACTTGTGGTTTTTTTAATCTTCCAAAAACATCATCCCTTGCAAGGCAAAAGTTTCAGAATTGTGAATCATTAATCTGTTTTGCATTGGTATTATCATTGCTTTTTGGAAAAAGCAGAAGATTAAATTGCTACCGTTCTTCAGATGGATTAATGAAGGGGGCTGTATTTGCCATAATGATCAAACAACAGAGAAATGCACTAACATCCCATGGATGCAGCTTGTCACCTGTGATCCGCAAGATCCAGCATGATAGAGAAAAGAGCCTGAGCATTTATAAAGTATATTTTTCTATTTTGATTGGAGTAAAAAAGAAAAATGCATAACTGCAATAAGAGTGTCAGACTCTGCTCCCATTAAAGCCAACAGCAAAATTTACCTTGAATTCATGGGAAGTTACCATAGATCCCAAACCCAGGCTATACCACCAGGCTATAATCCATGAACTCTATCTTGCCATCAGTGGCCATCTCCAAACTAAAATTCAGATTGGAAGCTAAAATTATATTGCTTGCTGCTGGAGTATTTGAGAACTGTGTTACAAAACTGAAAAACACTGTTTCTTAGTCTGGGAATGAAAGAAGATCCCAAAGCCAAGATAACCACTGAAATTGCAAATGCACAGGCCATAGCATGTTTGTTTTAACACTCACACTATTTTAGGCCTTTCGTTGGGAAAGTCTCAAGATAGAACATTTATTTTTTAAACTCACCTTTTCACCTTAAGCATCTTGACAGTAAATGGGCTGTTCACATGTGCAGGCAGACAGGCTGTAGCTCCTGTGAGAGTTCATCAGAAAGAGTTATGTCATGACACAGTTCTTGAAGGTGCCATCTCTTTCTGTCCTCTAAGTGCATCTGCTTTCCTCTTATTAATGTTAAAATTATAATAGCATCCAAATACTGTAGGTGCTTTGTAGACGTTTAAAAAATGGTTCCTCTCCCAGTCAGTTTACAGTCTTAAAAAAAAAAAAAGTGGGAACATGGAAGAGGGAGGGCACAAACAGAGAGTCCCATTGTCCTTGTCCCAGCTGAATGCCTCTAGCTGTTCAATAATAACATCAAACAATTTTCAATACTTCTCCTTAACAGAATTTGGACCATCCCAATTTAGTTATTCTATTGGCTGCTATGTGTGTACCTTCCACATGATGGTGCTGGCAGTGTATTTTGTGGCTGTGCACTGTCCGGTGCGTACAGTGGGCTGTACTGTGTTGCGTTTCCTTCTGTGCAATGGAGCTGAGCCTTTGCTACGCTGCTGTTCTCATCCTTATTCTAGATATTGGGAAGAAGGAGAGTAAACGAAGCAAGAGTAGCCTTCTATACAGTGTCGTCTCCAGCTGTGTGGTTGCTACATGTAATTATGCACACAACTTCTTTCCGAGTTTGTCCTCCACAGAGCTACGCTGAAAAATGAACTGGAAATAGAAAAGCACAGAAATGCTTTGTGCAGCTGAGTAATGGTTTACACTCAAAGACATTAGGATAAATATTTACAAGTGGAGAATTTTCACCTGCACTCTTTCACTGTAGCTCAGGTCCTTAGCTTGCTGTAAGGGAAAACCCTATCCTAATTTAACCTTTCACTGTTTTGGATAATCAGTTTCCATACTTAATCACGCTGGACAGAAGTATTTCCATCTATTACATATCCTATCGAAATACAGTTTATGATTTATAATTATGGAACACACCTTTGGCTGCGTATGAAAATATTACTATAATGATAAACTACGTAAAGTCATGGACCAAATTTTCACTCATACACGGTGCATTCCATTGTCTGTTTAAAGTTTATCAATGATATATATCTTTCTCTAGAGAAATCTGAAAAAATGTCAGAAAATCTCATACCCGGCAAGACCTCCTTGAAAGGTCCAAAAACCTCGGCAAAGAAACAGAAAAGTGAAAACAAAGCTAAGGAATCCTCAAAAGGAAAACGAACACCGCTTGGTATGTAAGGTACAGCAGCAATGAAACAAGCAGTAATCTGGTCTCACGTGACAGCTACCTTAATTGTTTTGGGCCCATGCATTTAAGTAAACATGAGATAAATTAGAATATGCTATTTTATATAAATAACTGAGATCTACAATTACTGATGATGGTTTTGTAACCAATATACGGAACATAACAAAGCTACATTGCAATATTTACACTTTGTCTTGGTAGTTTAGATTTAATAGTTTGTGGTGTCATAATAACAGTACTGAATGGGAAATCGGGAGGCTTAATACATATTAAGTGGGGAGATTCACAAAAGGTAACAGCCCAGGGAGAGAGCATCAGGCAGAGAGAGGTGCCCCCAGAAGCAGGAGTTCAGGATCTGAAAAGGATCTCACTGTAAAGGCACAAAAATAGAGCTTGAAAATATACCAAAGTCTCACAATTTAATTTTGCAGTGCATTTTATTGTGTTTTTTCTGAGATGTGCTGAGATGCTATCTCACTTGTGTCATTTACAAAGTGTATAGTTAATGAAGTGGAAGGCTAACGAGCCTTTGCTGTAGACAAAATATTTTTTTCCAGTGATTCATGCACGTTCTCAGAAAAGGTGGGAACGTACTCTTGCTTGGGTTTTATTTGTTTTGTTTCATGGATTTTTTTCCTGCCGTGACAGCCACCTTCCTGAAGTTGCTTTCGCATTCTAATCACCTTTTCCCTCCCAGCTGATTAATAGCTGTTGTGCTGCAAAGAATATTCTGCACATCAGTGCTAATCTCTTCCTGTCCTACCTGGCTGGGAGGTTTGCAGACGCTCTCTCAGGAGCCGAAGAAAGCCCGGCTCCTGCAGCACCCGGCCACCCAGAGCACGCCTGCCCACCTCACCACTGTCAGAGGGGACTAATGTCTGCTCCTACCTCTGCTACTGTCTGATGTTAGCGAGCCTTGCCCGTTTATCTCCTCTTCACATGACACGGTTTGCATGGTAACCCACAACCAGGTGCTATCAGGTAGCAGTCAGTGCAGTTTTCAACCATGGAAACCTGCAGTGTGCACCCCGAGACGACAGATTTCTTGTGGCTTCTCTCTTATGCAGCCCACCTGCTCAAAATAAAAACGAGGTTTAAATCTCCATAGTTTCAAACTATGCTAAAACCTCCTTAAGGTACAGAGCTATTTTAAAAGGCTTCACTCATTTCTTGTGTAAAATTTGAACTGAATAGAAATTATTTTTTGTTTCCTTTTCACGGTTTAGTTTTAAATATATAGAGAGATTTTCAATACTGCCCCAGCAAGGAAAGGACCGTGTATTTATAGTTACTTTGTTAGGAAGAAAAATTACTGATAACATCATGTCGTTATATTTCAGGTAAAAAAGATAAAGTTGATCTTTCTATGGCTGCTATAGGTAAGTGCTGCGATGACTGGGCTTTAAAGCAATAGTTTTGGAATACCTGAAGCATTTTGAAGCTTCAATGTTACTAATGCCAGGGAATGAAAAGGAAAGATTTTTTACGAATGAGAAAAATTAGAAACTATGAAGAAATGCAGCTATTACAGTAACGATTACCGTACCACTCTCTGAGTAGCAGGCAGTGCAGCAAGGAATGCTGAAACAGGTATGGGTTTGTAGATGTTTTTATCTGGGGTTGAGAGGAGCTGAGATCCGGGGAAATAAGAAGCATCACAACAGAATTATAGGGTGCAAAGTATTTGCATTTAGTAATAGTTAAGCAATTGAAAGAAAATCTTGAAATATTTCTATCATTTTTTAATCTTTGTCAAATCATTATTCAATCTGGTGAGAAGATGATTTTAGCATATCACTTGTCCTTTTTAATCATAGATATCAATAGATGTTGATTAACATCTTTTGCTTTGTAGGGGGGAAAAAATCTGCCATTTAAAAGTCACAAGATATCAAGCATTTCTTTTGGCTTATGTGCAAGAAAAGTGCAGTTTGAAGTGTGGCCATAGTTAAGAGCTAAAATATGGAATGATTTGAATTGAAATATATTCTTTTTTCTTAAACACCAAATAATTTTTTAATGTTTTTTTCACATTTCTGGTTGGATTTTTCTTCTGACCTGATTTGTGCAATCCTTCCTCAGATGTAACTTAAATTGATGTCAGTGTAAAATTTCTCTACCATTTACAGGAACAGCCCAAAGGGTTATCTCCTTAACTGGCTTTTAACAGTACAGCTTTTATTGCTAAAAGCTAAAACAATGGGACAAACTAGGAATATACAAACTAAGTAATTTTTAAAGAAATCATAAATCACTTGTCTTCCTACGTAATCCTGTGAGCACATGGGTGGAAGTGAAAATTGCACTCTGATTAGCATCACCGAAATCGCTAAGCTGCAATTAATGAAAATGGACAATAAGTGATCTCTCGGATGGTGAAAGTGTTACTTTATTAAAAACCGGTATTTTTAGTGTTCCTGGAGATACTTAGTTTTGTCAGTAAGAGAGAATTTTACCTCCACCTAGTGGCAAATAAGGTTAGAGCCGTAATACCTAAAGTATTGCTAGAAACCTGTTGCTAAAAGCAGGAAAATAATGCTACCGTATGCAGACACTGTCTGTGCAGGATTTAAACTGTATGCATGGTATCTCCTTAGCGTAAGACCTGCAAGTGTTCTTTACTTCTCTTAGAGTATCTTGGTCCTTTC
Organism: Balaeniceps rex; assembly: GCA_013401315.1. Classification (NCBI taxonomy): domain Eukaryota; kingdom Metazoa; phylum Chordata; class Aves; order Pelecaniformes; family Balaenicipitidae; genus Balaeniceps; species Balaeniceps rex. The sequence goes on from VYZW01060167.1 coordinate 66,481, forward strand.
TGAAGTTCTCACAGCACTAAGAGCTGCTGACTGTTATAAATGATGAGTACAATTTACTATTAGAAAAACAATGTGAAGCCTCTGATTAGGTGCTGCATACTTTTTACTGGAAAAGAGCATTCAATAAACATGTTCATAATAGCAAGAATTCCAGTATCAGCTCCTTATGTTAGCTATAGTTATCTATGCTATCTATAGATCTATATAGAATCTATAACATAGATGCTATAGTATAGAACCTCTTATAATACAGCATTCTATAATATAGAATTTTAGTCCTTTAGACTAAAAGATGTACATATTTTAATTCACATCATTACTTTGTTTTTAACTTGGACTTACAGCAATAGAGCATTGAAAAAATACACTTAGACTATCTGTCCTACTCGGCTCCCTCTCGTAGTGGTGTCTATTATATTTTTGATTAACTTCAGTGCATGCTTGTATTGTTTCATTTGACATTGAAACCTACATCTCTTTGAAAGGATTTTTTTTAGCATTAGCATTTGTGGACAAGGCTGTATGCATGATTCAGCATTTTAAAAAATAACATCATACAAGCTTCTTGAATAAACAACAGTTACTCCTGGTTAGGATTTTTGATGTATCAAAAAAAAAAATCTAATTGTTCAGATTTACTTTAACTTATTTGAGCCATCTTCTGAAAAAAAACGCACATAAGAATCAGCAAATTACGGTTATAAACTTCCTGTAGGTTCTAGCCCTCCTAATTGCACTAGCCACATAACCAACTCTGAGGACTGTGATATGTACAAATTTCTTGTTCCTTTGCTCTCCTGTCCATTCCGTCCTGTGAGCCAGCTGTGTACGGCAGAGGATGGAAATTGCATTCTGTTTTGGTGCACAGCTCTAGGTTTCTATCCTCCTTCTATCCTATGAAATTTAATGTGCAAAAGGAGGTCTAATTTTTTTGCTCCAATATATCGAAAGGTAAAGTATAGCTGTAGTGTTGCAGTTTGTACTAGGGTTTGGGTCTGCTTCCTAATGACATCCTAATGAGGCCTCATTAGGATGGCTAGGGTGACCTGGGAGTCCTGCAGTTCAACTTTTGCAGTTCCTTAAAAGGATTAAATATTTCACATCACCCTGGAATAAACACTTTTTCTGAGCCTGGTCTCATAGCCAAATTGATAAGCAAAAGAAGAATCTAGGTCTTGGCCTCATTAGCTACAGAGAGTAGATGTGAAAAAGGCAAGCACAGGGACTCCAGAAGATAAACAAGACCTGACTTGGTCTGGTGTTACCAACAGTGAGTTTGGACCAGATGACTTTCAGAGATCTTTCCCCATCAACATCCCTATGCTTTTGTATTTTTCGGAAGCATCCACACAGAAATCCCAGAAATCTCTGAGATATCAAGAAGGAAAGTCATACAATATTGACTGAAACTTGTGAAGAAAGTGAACTAATGGACTGTGCATGCTGCAAAATGGCTTGTGTATGCTACAAAATGACTAGTGAACGCTCAGTCAGTCATACTTGGTATAGTGCAGAGTGTACCGGAAGCATCATGCATGCCATTAATTTTGGTGGATGACTATAGCGGAGTGGATGCAGTGGAGGAGCAGCACTGAAAGATTTTAAAGGATAAATGTCAGATTCACCAAACATTATGTATTATGTGATAGGCTTATGCAGAGATTTAGCTTCCCGAATGATAGAGATTAAGGAGGATTTATTGTTTTGTCAGTCCTTGTTGGCTTAGGTTAGAGATGGCTTCTCAAAACACGCTGAGCCAGCTGGTCAATATCATCATTTTAGATATATCAACTTCAATTAAGGCATACATGAACAGAAAAATACCACAGGTGCCGGGAATTAAGATAAAATATTAAATAACTCAAACTAAGAAAAGAGAATGAAACAAAGATGATAGAAAGTATCAGCTATTAACACAAAACCCAGCCCATTTCAGTACATAAAAATCCCATGTATACATGTCCCTAAATCTTTTACACCTTCCAGTTTATCAAAAAGATGAACATTCAAAGTGAACATCTTCTAGTCTTGTCAGACAAAAGTATAGTGGCCTTTGTGAAGAATGCTCTTACTATGGCAGCTGAGACATAGAGCATGAGGCTGCTAGCATGGCAGTATTGAAAAGGAAGAAAAGAGTCTCTTAGGTGGCAAGAGCTGGGCCTATAGTGATCTTAATCACTTATAGCTGTTATGTAAGCTGGAAGGCAGAACACGTAACATGGGAAGGAGCAGTGTTACGTACATACAGCTGACACACACTTAACCAGAAGCACCGTATATTATCTTCAGGTTGAGTGTTTGCAAAGTGCAGTTGATGGGTCACCTAACTCTACCCAGCCTCACTAAAACCAATGAATATAACAGTGCCGGAGCTAGAATAAGAAATAGCTTGTTCTGAACTAATATGAATGAAAACAGAAAATTAAAAAAACAGAACGAAAAATGTGTAGAAAACAACAGCTACATATTCTCCAGCAAAGCTGAAAATAAATATGTGGCTTGAATCTTAGTGACCTTGCTTTAGTCTCACTTGCTTAGTGAGAAATAGAGTCAGCTGCGCTCTGAACTCGATGAGAGGAAGATGAAAGTCCAAAATCAGAAAAGCATCCTTATTTGGGAGGGTACTGAAGCCTCATCTAGATTAAACATAGGCTTAACATGGCACTGCTCTACAGGGAAGGACTAGAGTATATTTATTCAAGGGCTCTCTTAAATCAGAGCCATGAAGTTGTGTCCTTAATGTATTAAAAACAGTCCATTAATGACTCTTCACTAAAGCTCTTAATCACCTGTTGATCGAGAAGAAAAAAAAAAACCCTCATACTAGGAATAATGTATTCATTAACTAGGAAATGTTAGGTAGAGTAATTTCCAAGATTAACAAAATGTAATATCATTTGTATTCCATGCCTTCCAAATATCAAAAACTAAGCTGAGAGATTCAAAGGCATTCTGCTAGGAAACAGTAAAGGCCCAGAGTTATTAGAGTATATGTTTATGTTTAAACAACATTCTGAATTTGTTAATCAAGCAATTTTGGTTTCTTTCATAGGCCACCCAGAAATCTTTCCTTTAGTTTTCACTACAAAGACCCAAGAAATTTTTAATTGCCGAGTTGATGAAGACGTCACAGAAGAAAATTGTTTCAAACTTATTAAAAAAGAGGACATAATTCAGGACCTGAAAACAAGAGCTACAATTTCTGATTTCCACCCTGTCAAAAAAGTTGTCCTAGTATGTAGCTTATTTCATTCTCACTTTAAGACCTCATGCTCTCAGAGTATAAATTCTTTTAATGATAAGGTCTGTCCTTGTTTGACTCTGTGTAAATACACTAATGCTGTAATATCCAAAGGCTATAGGTCATGGACCACTGTCAACTCAAAGTTTCTCATGGCTCACCATGCACTTTTTTTTTTTTTTAAACAAACTTTAGATTGAAAATGTGATAAAAGTAATGTAAATATTATTAGTTTTGATTCTGTGAACTGGCAGAGTTTCACATATTTTGGCTTCCCCTAATTCATGGCCTATTTATTGAGAATCATTAAACCAGTTTCTTTTCTGTTTAATTCTCTGTATGAAAAGATTAGTTTTGTCCCAGACTTATTTTTATTACAAAATAAAATCCATTTGTTCTTTTCAATTAGCACATGAAATTCTCTGTTAAGACCACAAGATTAACCAAAGATACTGAATTTACACTAGTGGTAGCTTTGCCAGTCGCAGGCTCATGTCTGTTATGTAGGTTATTTGCTTTCGGTTTTCCACTAATTGTTTTAATTAAAATAGGAGTATCCAGGGGAAGAACTTTTGGTAGTTTTTGATGCAAAATTCCAGTACGGACAGAACTTTTACTTTGTTGCTTCTGAGGAAGCCAAGGAAAGCCTTCTGAAGGTAAGAAAATCCAAGTATACCTCAGCATTGTTCTATCTAGGAATATTTCAGAATCTTGTCTCAAACATATACTTCAGGAATGGTGTTGTATTCGTAAGCATCTGTTGTGCTTGGCATACCAGAATGTTTCTCTAAAGGTTAATCTGATCGTGGAAAAATACACGTGTCAGTGTAAAAATATCTTTTATACTGAGAAAGACTGAATTAAATTTTTCTATTTTACTTCAGAGGGCCAGTATAACCCCCATTGCTGCATTTTTATCATAAGCGTTAATTTCCTCTGCCAAAACTCAGGTTTCTAAGACAGACATAAAAACAAAAGACTACAATATATTGGGCATCTTCAAAGAAATATTATACTTACTTTTCACAATACGTATGTATATATACTTCAAATCATACTTTAAAATGTTCTTGAGTTCTAAATAACTCTAAATATATAGAAGGTTTCCCCCCATCATAGGAGAAGTTTTATGGATAGATTATATAATTTTTCAACATGAGTTTGTCACCCAGCATCAGGAGAAGTAACAATGAATAGAAAAGCAAATTGCAATTCCAGGCAGGAGGGCCTAATGTAGAAAATCACTATAAATTCTTTTTATGTAACAGTGATTTGCTTTCAAAACAACAGTGTCTCTTTAGTATAATCATAGAATCATTAAGGTTGGAAAAGACCTCTAAGATCATCTAGTCCAACTGTCAACCCAACACCACCATGCCTACTATAACATGTCCCAAAGTGCCACGTCTACACATTTTTTGAATGCCTCCAGGGATGGTGACTCCACCACCTCTCTGGGCAGCCTGTTCCAATGCTTGACCACTCTTTCAGTAAGGAAATTTTTCCTAATATCCAATCTAGCAGTTAAATATTAAATATATAACGTTTATTGGAAAATTCTAATGCACAAATGAATGGGACCTAACCCTATCGTACCCAGGGGCACAGTATAGCCAGACTTACTGCACTGAGACAAAAGTAAACACTGGAAACTGGGTTTCTAGTTCACATACTTATATTTCAGTAACAAATTTTTGAAAAAGTACCATTTCTCACTGCTTGATATTACAGCCTCCAGAAACTGCAGAAGAAAAAGAAGAAGAAAAAGAGGAGGAAAATGGAGAGGAAAATGGAGAGGAAACTCTGGGAGTCCATCCTTATAAGCCTCCTGTCCACAAACCTTGGGTTTCTCTTGGCAGCGAAAAGGAAGTTGAAGAAGAATCTGTTAAAGACACTGTTAGAAAGGTCAGAATCAACAGATGTTAGCCAATCAAATAAATATAAAACCCCCAAATTTATTTCAAGTTCCTTAAAAAAAAGGCAGGAAACTGAAAGTTGCAATCCTAGTTTTGCTTGGGGTCTTTCAAGAAAAAAAAAAGAGAGAAATAGAGAAATAGCTCAACTTTTAACAAAAACTGAAAGGAAAGTGCTGCAGAAACTTTTTTTAAAAAAAAAACAACTCTGTTCTCTTTAAATCCTGCAAATAAGGCATGTGAGACTGCATTGGACATATCTACTTTTCAAGCTGTAAGTTCAAAAGTCCTGATCATCTTTGGTCATTAGCATCTCTGCCACTTCTTGCTCAGTTTACTGTCTGGCCAGATTACAAGTTGAGTCATTGTATTTATATTCTAAGGACCTAGTTCTCTTTCCATGGAACCCAGTGAACTCTGTTTCATTATATGGATGGCATTTAAGTAGCATGCAACTCTTTTAAGGGCTCTCTACCTTGGAATACATGTTAGAGACCACAGGTATTACAAGCTGACTTCACAGAAGGACATATTTGATTAACTACACCTACAGATTATACTGAGAAAATTATATGTCCAAAAAGTAGATCCACTCACAGCTGTCACCTAACTTGTGATGTGTGGGGCATCTCCAAGCATTTAACTGTCCATCACTGATTTTTTCACTCAATACCTAAATCCCTGTTCAGGGAAGACTGGCTAAGTTTCGATAGTTCTCAGCAACTGGACATCTTGCTTATACTTAAAAAGATGTCTGATTGTTCTAAAGCTAATTCACAGTCACTAAATTTAACCCACTTTCACAGTCCAAGTATTCTGTATTCTACCTTGTTGGCAAGGTCCACTCAGAAGTATTCTCAGCCTACATTCCTTTCCAGTTCTACGGGAGGTGCTGGGAAAAAGGACCTGGCTATGAATCCAAGACAAAGCAATATCTCTCTACTGCCTGAAATCAAATGCCTACCTCTATTTGAGGGTAGAAGTCAAGCCACATCCCTTCTTCCTTCCTAGTTCTCACTATAAGGAAACTCCTCACTCAAATTTTTGTGGATCCTCTTTGGGGTACTCTTCTCTCCCTAGGCCCTGCAAGGGAAGCTGAAATACCTCACCCAAAGCTGAGAATTGCATTAAGAGGGAAGGGCTGAAAAGTTAGGTCTTGGAAGTCCAATTTAGTATTACATAAGACCTCCTGCAAATCAATCCTTTAATTAAAGGTGCAGTTTTGATATTGCATGAATTAGAAAATGTAATTCTATCCTACTAGCAGTAATCCAAAACGTTACCTAAAGGCAACTTCTTGCTTTAGAAATATAAACCTGTCTTCTATTAGATATGTAGGTTATTTATGTGAGCACTTCAGAATTCAAAATGCAGAAATATAAGTAAAGTCAGCACAGAAATCATCAATAGAATTAATTCTACAATTATATGAACGCTGCCATTTTACAGAACGTATTTTCTAAAAACTTTCTCCTCTGCTAACTACAGAAATATCTCTTTTCCAGATTAAGTATATGATTTCTCGAGTACGCAGGAAGTTTGGTGCACCAGTTACATTTACTGATAAGAATGCTTCACATGTAAAAGACAGTTACGTTGAATGCACGTCCTATCAAGACAAAACTTACAGTATTAAAATGCTTGAAAAAGATGTGGGTGTACAAATGGTTCCAAAATTAAGAGAAGCTAGTACTCAGACAAAATGGTGAGTGTGAGAAAATATTTATCAGTTTATTTATTAAGCTACGCACTGTTTCTGATCGCAACTAAAGTCATGTAAATTAACTCAACTCTTAAGTTCCTCAGTTACAAATGGATTAAGAGAACAGAATTGGATGCTCTGTTTGCATCTTTTCCAAAGAGTTGCTAGAAAAATGGAATATACTTAGCTTTTAATTTTACACATGACATGGGTTTCTGTCTTTGAAATTGTTTCTATACTTACTCACATTCAAATATATTCCAATTGGTTAGGACCTATCCAAAAAATGCAGCCACGCAGTATTTTCCTAGACAGTTGTCAAGTGAAGAGAAAGAAGAGAGTCTGTCATCTGAGAAGCTAAAAGAATTTCTTACATCAGTACATTTAAGGTAAAATTACTGCAGCAATACACATTAAAGGGCACCTGAAATAATGTAGAACACAAGCAAGAACTCTTGTCTGAGTGGGCCATTAGTCTGGTCAAATACTGATTTTTTTGTTTGTTTCTATGTACTTTCTTGGGTTTGGTTTTGTTTGTTTGTTTGTTTGTTTGTTTTCTCTTGCTTATTATTTTAATATTAACAAATATTAACTTAATATGTGTTTCTATGAAAATTAACATGAAGTCTATGCCATATAAACGTGAATGTTGGTTTAAATAGACATTAGAACTGTTAAAGTTGATAGTGATACATCTTTTTGAACAAGCTGCAAAGCTGATCTTTCAAACACTGCTCACTCAGAGGCTTATGCAGAAGAGCAAAGGTGCTGTCCTACCGCCCTGAGTCATGGGACAAGTCCCACTTACTGACACTTTTTGCACAAGAATTGGACAATTTCACTGTACTTGATCCACACAGAACTAGAATTAAGTTCTTGGTACAATTAGTTATTTATATTTAAATGGAAGAGGGTTTCCTTACAGTGATGCATCACTGAGGAATTAATACTTTCTTTTTTTGACTACTGTGGTCACACTTTTGTGTAAAACAAAAGCTGCCTCTTTACAGAAATATTTGTGATTCTACCACTGAGTAGTCACACCTGGATTATTGAAAGTGTTAACTGTTCTTTTCACAAAACAGAATGGAAATTGCATTGCAGCAAAATGAAATTATGAATGCTTTTGTTGATGACTGGAAGGCCCTAGCAGAAGATGAAAGCAGTTCTGGTGGCAAGCCAGATGTTTATCTTAAAGCATACCAATCATTTACAGAGCTGCGCTGTCTCAAGGACAGAACTATTAGCTGCGTTTGCTGGCATCCAACCATTTATGGTAATGTGGTTAAAATACTGATTTGAGATTTGAATGACATGTATTATATGACAGCTATAAAATATGCATCTTTCACAAAATTATCAGCTTTTAAATTTAAAAACAAATCAAAACTGATTTACCACGTCTGTCTGAATCGCTGCTGTGAGGTGAAGTGAAAAATGAGACAGACAAATTCTTTGTAGAGTTCAGACAGGCCACGCAAAGCCCCTCACACTAATCTAAAAGTGGAGATCATAGGAAAGGGAAATTTCTCCCTTATGAGGCTCATTTAAGCGGGGCTGCAACTGTGCCAGGTCCTTCTGGTGGCTCCGCATACCATTGTTGTTCTCCCCATGGCTGGTTCTTGTAGCATGCCTAATACTTGTGAGGAATGTTACAGCCACGATGGGACGTGGCTCTGCCGAGTGCCAGGGAGCATCACGAGGCATACTAAATGTCTTCTCCTGCTCCCTGCCGTGGATTATTGCTCTACACAGCCAGGCTTAAAGGCACAATTAAGTTCTGTATAAATGTCCTAGCTGCACAGCATGCTAATAGCCAACACTGCAGCCTGTGTAGGAAATTAACTCAGCTACAAAAGATTTGATTTCATGATGGGTGGCTGTCGTGGTTTAGCTCCAGTCGGCAGCTGAGCACCACGCAGCCGCTCGCTCCCCCTCCCCCTCCCCAGTGGGATGGGGGAGAGAATCGGAAGGGCAAAAGAAAACTCGCGGGTTGAGATAAAAACAGTTTAATAATTGAAATAAAATAACAATAATAATGATAGTAATAAAATCGCAATGAAAAGGAGAACGAGAGAGAGAGAGAAACAAAACCCAGGGGAAAAAAAAAAACAAACAAGTGATGCAACCGCTCACCACCCGCCGACCGACGCCCAGCCAGTCCCCGAGCAGCGATCGCTGCCCCCCGGCCAACTCCCCTCGGTTTCTATACTGAGCATGACGTCATATGGTATGGAATAGCCCTTTGGTCAGTTTGGGTCAACTATCTTGGCTGTGCCCCCTCCCAGTTTCTCGCGCACCTGGCAGAGCATGGGAAGCTGAAAAAGAAAGTCCTTGACTGGCCTAAGCATTACTTAGCAACAACTAAAACATCAGTGTGTTATCAGCATTCTTCTCCTACTAAATCCAAAACACAGCACTATGCCAGCTACTAGGAAGAAAAGTAACTCTAACCCTCTGAAACCAGGACAGTGGCCAGGACTATACGCCTGCCACATCATTTCAGGTGCAATACTACACCATTAAGGAGTAGTAGCAAAAAAGTTGAATTTTATCCTGTCGCTTAGGTTCTGCGACTCATTGTTAAATAACTTAATTTTAAGCAACAAAAATAATTTCCCAAAGTTGATCTGCAAAAAGAAAAATATAAATACACGGTTGGGGTTGTTTTTTTTTTTTCTTTTTTGGTACTGTATTCAGAAGGTATAAATATAAGTCACTTAGTATAATTAACAGCATGTTGAAACTTGGAATTGTCTCTTCTGAGAAAATGCATTTTTTTTCTCAATCAGGGATTATAGCAGTGTCAGCAAGAGAGCAGCTTTCTCATGAAGAGCAAGTTAACCTTTCTGACAAATCATTGCTGCAGCAGCCAGCAATACTTTTTTGGAGTTTTTTTGACCCTATCCACCCTCAGGTATTTAATCAGGACTTTTAAATATGCCAAGTGTTTAAATAACAAGAGAACAAACAATCAGTGTGACTGTATTTCTCAACTGTTTTGTTTTTCTTCTTTCTAGTTAATGTTGGAATGTCCTGAAGACATTTACTGCTTTCAGTTCAGTCCAAGTGATCCAAATATCATTGCTGGTGGCTGCATCAATGGACAGGTGTTAATTCTCTGTTTAAGAATAAAATTGGATTTTTCTGTATTTTCTTACAGTACAAAAATAAGGGTAAAGAGATGCACTCAACATCCATAATAACACAGTGTCACAAGACAGATGTCACAGAGTCTCAGAAATTCTCTGATCCTGTACTGAAGTTATGCCTGGTTATTCCATAGCTGAGCCATTACTGTACGATGATGCTCTGTGGTACTGATAAACAGATCAAGCTGTAAAGACTCTCTTTTTTTTTTTTTTTTTTTTTTTTTTTTTTTTTTTTTNTTTTTTTTTTGTGTAGCCTTTCAACTGATTGCATCAGACTGAAGAGGCAATACTTTAAAGACTTCATAAGTTCTAGTGCAGAGAGTGAATTTCTTATTTTTTCTAAAACCTCCAGGAATTGTATTTGAAAAAAAATGCATATTTATAAATACAAAGGATGAAAAAATTCATGATATACTAATTTCTCATTGCAGGTTGTACTGTGGGATATTTCTCAACATGAAGAAAAGCTGCAAAATGCAAAAACTGTTGCTGATGGAATCAAGGTAACAGCTGTTAATATGGTGAATGCTTCCGTTCTAAATATGTTGCAGTACATCTACATGTCTGTGGGGAAAAATGGGTGAAGGTATCCTGACTCAAAACAGAGGAGTAGATAATCTTTGCAATGAAATACTAGAAAGGATAAGAAACCTGATAAGTTCATGAAATAAACCCATTATCACAATTCAATTTCTACCTGATTAGTCCAGCTTAATAGCTTTACTGCATTTTGTGCAGACTTAGGCTTAGAATCACAGAATCATTTGGTTGGAAAAGACCTTTAAGATCAAGTCCAACCGTACCTGTCCACTGCTAAACCATGTCCCTAAGCACCTCGTCAACCCGTCTTTTAAATCCCTCCAGGGATGGGGACTCGACCACCTCCCTGGGCAGCCTGTTCCAATACTTGACAACCCTTTCCATGAAGAAATTTTTCCTAATATCCAGTCGAAACCTCCCCTGGCACAACTTGAGGCCATTTGCTCTCATCCTATTGCTTGTTACTGGGGAGAAGAGACCAACCCCCACCTCACTACACCCTCCTCTCAGGCAGTTGTAGAGAGCTATAAGGTCTCCCCTCAGCCTCCTCTTCTCCAGGCTAAACAACCCCAGCTCCCTCAGCCGCTCCTCACAAGACTTGTGCTCCAGACCCTTCACCAGCTTCGTTGCCCTTCTCTGGACACGCTCCAGCACCTCAATGTCTGTCTTGTACTGAGGGGCCCAAAACTGAACACAGTATTCGAGGTACGGCCTCACCGGTGCCAAGTACAGGGGAAGGATGACTTCCCTGGTCCTGCTGGTCCTATTTCTGATACAAGCCAGGATGCCGTTGGCCTTATTGGCCACCTGGGCACACTGCTGGCTCATATTCAGTCGGCTGTTGACCAACACCCCCAGATCTCTCTAATGGGTACCAACATATACTCAACTCTTGCCTCATGAAGCCTATCAAATACATATAGTATTTATTGCTGAATGTAATACTGAAAATGATTCTGGAAGTTTATGGACAGAAAAAAGGTAGCTTGGAAGATAAGAAGCAGATTTCAGTGGAAGGAGACTATAAAGAGGATAAGCAAAAGAGAGACCTAAGAGCAGAGGAGGCACTAATAACATAAGTGGATGTGTGTGGGCCCATGTAGAGCTTCATATCAAAAGGCCTGTTTTGATGCTTTCCATTTTTTTTTTTTCCCCCCAAAGGGAAGTTATCAGACCCCTAGAAAGTTCTAGAAACTGATCTGAAATATGTGAAGAAGCATTAACAGTATGTAAAGTAACCTTTTTTCTTTGACAGGTCTACTATTGTATTTTGGAAATACACTAAGATATCTCTTTTTAAAACGTTTCTAGCCATCACTTATGCAAGTTCAGCAGAGTAGCACAGAGCCACCTCTGGTGAGATACTGTGCAGTCTCTTCCATACAGCACAGCCATAAAAAAACAGTAACAGATCTACATTGGCTGCCAGATTATTTTGAGGTGAGTTTAAAAATGCACTTTTCTTCTTTTTATTGTTTTCCTAATCTACTACCTCAGAAATCATAGTGTAAACTCAAGACAAAATATTAAAGATTCAATTATTTGTAAGAGCCTTCATTATTTCTGACTGCATTTTCTAAATATTAAATAATCTGGTGCCACTTGTCCTGTTCATTGTGCTTTACAACCATGCCGTGTTCTCAATCTGCTATGAATCTGCTCATACTGGAAAAAAATTCTGTAGCTTTACTGAAAATTACAATTCAAAATTATAATAAGTCTTCCATACCTAAAATATGTTGAATTTCTACTATGAGCAATCTAGCCTGCCAGCAAGAATTCAGAGAAATAATTTCAATTACCTAAATATCTGGGCACCCAAGGATGGTGTTATTGTACTTACCTTAATTCTTCTAGGTGCTGCCTGTGTACTCAAAACTTATGTTTTCTGTGATGTTTTTAAAGCTCCGTAGTACTTCGTGTCTATGTAGTTAAAGGGTCCGACACTATTACAGGAGTATTGGATGCTCATTTACTATCAAAGTACTGCAAATGCTTGCCCAAATTAATCTGAAATGCAAACGTAGTCAAATGCAAAATAACGACAGTGGAAAAACAGGTCAAGAGGAAGAAAACTGAGATCTTTGAAAGGTTTATACAAATTAATATATTGATAATTTTTGAAAACAAATTTTTAAGACTTCATAGATACTGAAGTCCTTAGCAACATTACCAGAAAAGTGAGGAAAAGAGTGCACATATATCATAAAAAGAAAGCCGATACAACTGTTCATTATTAAATTATGCTACAGTAACACCCATGGATACTAATTGGTACCAGATGTAAAACATGAAGAAAGGGATTGGACAGCAGAACGCTGTTGTGGTTTCTGTTATTTGGGTGGGGTTTTTTTGCCAAGGTTTAGGCTCAGAAAGCTGTTTTCATGTTCATCTGGGATAACAGATACAGGAAACCCGTGCTTGATAAATAACGCTGACAAAGGAATCGCTTTGTCAATATTTAGCAACATGTTCTGGGACATACTTTTTGTTATATAAACATGGAATGTGTGTCAGCCTTTGTACAGCACTGCAGTTTTTATGGCACAGTTCCTAAAATCAGCAGTTTATTCTTACATGTCAATGAAAAAGTATTCAAAGTTCTATCCAGAACCTAATTCAGCTTTGCATGGTTATGAGACTACCATTTTGACTCCAGATAGGCAACTCATGAATGAAAATAAGAGTAGGATTTGGCCTGAAAAAAAAAGCGTAGCTGAAACTTTGCCGCATGGTTGATAAGTAGAGTTTTAGCCAAAATATATGTTTTGTATATACTAGAAATTATATTTGATCAGGGCATAGCCTACAATCACTTGTTTCCCCCCAACACCTTTCCTTTATTTTTCTGAATAAATTAAAATAAATTTGGTATAAAACAATGACTACTTGGTAAATGATAAATACTATAAACCCTACAGAACCCCACATACACAAACTAAACTATTAATAATTAACATTTGAGGGCACCACTACCATCCCGCAGTGTGGTCTAGCCGAGTGATAATTTAAGAGAGATGACTCATGGTGTGAACTTGGCAAAGCGATATCACTCCCACTACATTTAACTGTTTGAGATAAATTTCTCAATGATTTGCTGTTCAGTTAAGCTGGATAAAAAATGTTACAAACATGACAACCTAAGGAGGGCCTGACTTGCAGTGGTGCCAGCAAGTATTTATCCTGCTGACTTAATTTAGAATTTTAGGTGTTTAGCAGGCAAAGCTGATATCAGTTCACTTGAAGTACATTTGCAAAATAGCTTGACTTTATAACTACAAGTTAATAAGTCCTGATTTTCAAACCTTACCCAAGCAGAAACAGTGACTTAATTTCTAGAAGCCCATTTTATGTGTTGAAGTTCTTACTTAGCAGAGTATAATTTTTGTCTCTCATTATCTTCTCCCCCTGTAATTATTATTACTGTTATTTTTAGGACAACCGAATGGGTGCTACTTTTGAAAACAGAGCTGAAATTTGCGTGCAGCTTGTAACCTGCTCCCCTGATTGGTATATACAATACATACTCTACAAGATGACTTCCAGTTTCCTTTGGAGCACACTCCATGATTTAACTAGCACAATTCTGGATTCCTACCAGCCTACCCTGAACAGCTGAAATTCTATATGCAGAAGACAAGCACATCAAGTTCTTGGCCAGTTAAGCCCTTTACAGTAACGGCATTAAGTGTTCATGAACTGAAAAACCTCACATGTATACGTTTATATTCTGTGTATACCTTAAGAGCATTGATCACACATGCCACGCTTACATTGGTTATGTGACTTGCCCAAAAAGCTGTTAAAGATTTTGAGGCCACAGAAATATTATAAACTACATTTAAACTTGGAGACTTAGCTGGCAAAATTGTTCTGTATGAATCTCCTCTTTTGTGGACTAAATAGTCATGATGGTTATGTCCAAGAGGACAGAATGCAAAAAGTGGAAATAAATGTTTAGCTTTCAGGATGGCAAAAGGCTTAAGCCTTCAAGGCTGCATGGCTGGGCTCAATCATGTATTTGCCATGAAAAGGAGGGTCAGAGAGAGCAAAATTTGGTAAAGATACAGTTATTTTCCCTAATCAAATACAGAGACGACTTCAAAGAATTAAGTCAGAAGAATGATTGCAAATACAATTGCTAATAAGTTTGCAGTGTAATGCAACTAATGCACATGGAATAAATAATTTAAACTGCTCACACACCAGGGCTCCAAATTAAAAGTATTCACCGTGAGAGCAGGGAAGTCACTGTAATGTCATCCTTGAAGAGCACGGGTCCCTGAGCAACTCCTGTTAGAAAAGGGAAGGAGATGTCAGCAATGACGAAAATTATCATTGTCTATATCGAATCTGTGAATGAATGTCCAGGGTAGAGCAACAGGAACAATCAGAGGGGGGCTGAAAACTCCAATGAGATGACAGATTCAAGTGAGTGGGACCATTTGCCTTGAATGTCAGCAAATAAATACCAATTTACACACAAGAATTGGGAACGAGGTTCGATTTGGATTACTACGTTACCTGCTACAGGGTTCTGTCCAGTTCTCTCAGCCTCCAGGAATTTCACCCAGGTAGTGCCAGTAACTTCACCCAGTAACTTTCCATAAGCAAACTGTATGAATGCTATCTAGCTGCTTTGGTATAGTTAACAACGGACAAAACGGTGAATGAAGGAATATATGCCGTCATTTACAAAAGAAGTAATTAAGTATCTAGCATTTGTCTGCTTTTCAGAGTCTCTATTGCTATGTAAAGTTTGAAGAGGAAAGGGTAAAAAAAAGCGACTTTAAAATGTGTGGAAAACTGCATCTGACTTTGAAACAAGAACAGGGAATAACATTATACAATCATTTTGCAGCTCAATATTATTTTGGGATATTCCAGCCACCAAACTTCCTGAACAACCTTCATCTGAGAAAGTAAAAGACGAGGAAATTTATGTGCCCCCTGATGTTCCAGATACTTTTAAGCATCCAGGTCTCTGCTGGAAACCTCTCATAAAGGTACTGTACACAAATACAGAACAGAAGGATCAAGCCAAACTGTAGATATGGCCAGAACTCCATAGGAATGTTATTCTTTTGCTTTCCAACTCTTTAATTTTTCCAGCAAATTGTGACTTCCTTGTGAATTTCCTTCTGATTATGAAATGAAAATGTTCCTCTGAAACTTGAATAAAACGCATTTTGAAAAGCTAACTCACAAGAAACAGCATGACTGCCTCTTTAAAACTGTAGTAGGTGCAAAAGTAGTTGTACTAATAGTGTTAAGTTCCTGTCAGCCTTTTCAGCTGCTGTGCTGTCTATCTCCATGGGTCCCAAACTGTGAAACATGGTCATGGTCAACAGAACCATAATTACTGGCAACCTGACAGTCTGTCTGATGAAAACGGTCAGAGCAGTTTGTGGAAAACAGTGAGGCTGAAAATAATTGTTAGGTAAAAAAAAAAAATAGTTTTGGACCTGCTGATCTGTGCTGCTCAGAATAGCTGCAGCTGGTACAGTTGTTGAAGAAGCATGACCACTGGAGCTGGTTTTTTTTGCTAGGAACATGGCAAAACCCTTACAGGGAAAGGATAACACAAGAGAAACCACAGGTTTGCATTTTCTCCGTGCTTGCACGTGAGGCAGCAAATACTCTTCATATTGGAGTATTACAAACACACTGCAAACTGAAAAGACCTGTTCCATTACAGCAGAAAGTCATTTAGTCTTGTACCTCAAAGATCTGACAAAATGAGATAGCAAATGCATTTTTTCTGAACAGATAGACCTGTGCGAAGGTGATACCAACACAGAGTATGGTCCTGTCAGAATTAGTTTAAAGGAACTGCACTATCATTACAAAACCTCAGGTAATATTTTTATTACACCTTACTGGGGAAAATGTTTTTAATAAGTTTATATTTCAGTATACACGTAATGAAAGCTGAGCAACAAAATGTTGTATAGCTAAATGCATCTGGGGAAAAAGGTTTCACAAATATACTGGTAGTCAAAGTGTGACATACACGTACTGACTACGAAGATATGTACATGTACTGAATACCAAAAGAGCAGTTCCGTATCCACAGTAACTCTGCCAGATTTCACTTAATAGCCCATGCAAGTCCCCCCCCCAGTCTCTCTATTCCTGAAACAGTATGTCCTTTTCAGCCCTTATAGAATACTGGTTTTAGAAAAATAATCCTGGAGTAACAGTGTATATTGTAGGTATTTCTGTAGTGTTTTGGATAAAGGTGCCACTCTTCACTACAGAACGTGAAGTTAGCACTTCACATTCCGTAGCAGATCAGTTCTTATTTCGGTACTTTGTGGTAAGGACACACTACTAATCCCTCTGTAAATTTGGCAAGCGGACACACAGGTAGCCCAAGAGTTGGAGTACCTGAGAGCGTGACTGCAAACCATACCAGAAAACGCCTTTCTGGCAGTGGAGCTGCTGTGGCGTCGCTGCTCCAGCGCACGCTGTCACCGCAGGCTGCAGGAGGCAGGTCGTGCCATTCCCTGGAGCAGAAACGTTAGCTCCTGGTTGCCGCAGCTGAGGAGGATGCGTAAGGGCAGTTCCCACGGAGACACTGATGCTGTGTAAAACTGATGAAGAACAGAATGGTGCTACCCTAAGTAGCTGTCTGGGTACGGAAAGCACCGACCTCAGCTGCAGCAACGGGGAGATTCCACCAGGAAACAGTTAACCTGCAAAACTGCTGCTTTACTTGGCAGTCTTTCTTCATCTCTCCTCTTGAAACTCCCCATTCAATACCCATCAACTACCTTTCTAAGACAAAGGATTTGCTTGCTCTGATAAATTGCAGTGTATAATAAATGGATGTATCGGTACTGTTTCCCAGAGAAGGTGCAATCTCTGAACATGCTAGAAGTGCCTGCCAAAGAGAGCCCGTACACAGAGATGAGTATTCCTTCAAGCAAAAATCTGAAAGTGCTAGAGAATATCTCCACTGACTTTTTTGTTGGAACCGAAGTAAGTGACAATAATAGATTAGTAATGAAAACGTTAATCCAAGATATCCAAAAGACTGAACAATTAAATAATAAAGTTTTCACAAACGTATGGACTCGCATGTTTTCTTCAGGTGCTAACTAAAAAGATCTTTCTGGACATGCCACATTTTAGTCCCATTTTAATGCATTTAGCTACATGCTTAAAATAATAATAAAGCCCCAATATTTGGTAGACTGTGAACCCTTACTTGAAGGGCAGAATTAGAAGACACTTCCAAAATATGTTGAACTTAACTACCTGCCATGAGGAACCAAACAGTGTTTCCTTATTCCAGAACCCATACGATTAGTAATATTTTTTTAGTGTTTCCCAAAATGTCAGGTGAAAATGTTTATACTACAATTTCCCCTATGACTTATTTCTACTTTAGGAAGTCCCAGCTATTCATAGCCCTCTACCTACCCTACGTATCTAAATTTCCAAAATCCTTCCCAGTTTTGAGTTCATGTGGAAATGAAAATTTGGCTCATAGCCACCTTTTTGCTTCCGGCCACCTTTTCCCCAAATACTGGCACAAAGCATGAACTGTAAAAATCAAGCACCTAATTCTGCAGGAAGGACTGCCTACATACACCATGGTAAGTAAAGCTGTTTTGGCAATACATAACCGAAAAATGGTGATACAAAATTTTAGTGTTTTTTCGGTCATTGGCTGCCAACTTTCATTTTCATTTACTCAGAACATATTTAATATTAAATGCTCTTACTTGGTTTTTCTGGCATCACAGGATGGAGAAATTGTTTATTCCGACTGGAAAGTGGAAATTCATAGTGACTCGGCAAAACCAGTTAGTAAGTTCAAGTTTCTCAATACCTGTTTAAAGCTTAATATATCGCCAACTTTAAAATATTTGCACCTATACTCTGTCTTTTTAAGGTTCTTGTTCATCCGCTGTAATAGTCTATCTCACTGATGACACCAGGATTTAGCAGTACACCCTCAAAAGTGCAAACAGTTTAGCTGTCATGACAGAACAGCAAAACCCCTTTCCAGTATCACAGGGGCATCGCTATGTACCTATTGGCACAAATCCTGGAAGTAACTACATTTGTGGCAATTCCAATTCCTATACCTTGTGAGCAAAAAAATGAGGCTAGGATCTTTGAAGCCTGTGCTGGAACCTGCACTCTTGTTTCCCCCCACGTAACTCCCGTTGTGAAGACGATCACTAAAGCACTAGTTACAAGCAACTGCCTTTTTCATTCCATTAGGTCAGAAGCACACTCAGAAATACACCATCCACGCCGAAACTATCACCACTCTCCAGAGATCTCCGTTTTTTAAAGACATCCTTCTAAGCATTGGAGGCCGGAATTTTGCCATTTGGAAAGAAGGGGTTACAGTAAGTTACTTTAACACAGCTGTAACATAACTGACAGATACACAAGGCAGAACTAAAATAGCCTCAGAGACTGTATTTTCAGAAATGTTTGTAAGTCACAAAGCTTCATAGTTTAGAAATAAATCGGGTATAAGTAAAGCTTCTCCTTTTTCTTCACATCAGAAAACTATTTTAGAAATAGCTTTGTAAACTTGCCTTTTACAGAAAAAAATGAAGCGATCTTCTTTAAACTGCAGCTTCTCAACAAATTATTTCTGCTGCTAGGGAAACCAAAGAATAAAGGCAATGTGTGCTAAACAGGTCTGAAGAACTCATATTTAGGATGCAGTCTTTTCATCATCTGGAGACAAAGAAACTTGTTTTTTTTTTTTTACAGTTCCTCTCATGTAGGAATCCAGGTTAGCTGCACCTGGCAAAATCTCAAGACCACAGATTTTAACAGCAGATAGACAGATTACCTTAACAGACTGGAAGTGAGAGATCAGGTTTTTTACTTCCCCACAATTCTCTTCTTTATCTGCTGAAGGTGATACCAATTCTGCCACTGATATAATTTTTGTAATAGGATCATTTAAATTGTGAATGTTCTCAAATAATAGGAGATTGAAGTAGTGAATGGATAGTACTGTTTGATTGTTGGGTCTATCTTTTATTTGTTTTCAAAAAAAATTAAGAATGGACCGATCCTTCAGTCAAGCTGCTCTGCAGGAAGATACACTGCGGGACAATGGTCCTTAACAAGACCAGGAGTTTTCTTCCTTGGCAGAGACGATGGAAATGCAGATATTTGGGACTTACTGAAGAAAACTCATGAGCCATCTCACCTCCAGAACATCTCCGAATCAACGATCACTTTCATCAGCCCCTGGATTGCCTCACGTATGTTGATGGTGATTGCACTTTACTGTGCCACCCTGTTTGCAAAATGGCCCATGACCCCAAGGCACGCTAATCCTGTTACCGATGATCTTATATAATAGAGAAGTACATACTTCCACTAATTTAACACTGCACTGTGTATACAGAAACGCATACATCAGTTCTAAGTGTACTACCACGGCATAAAGCAACGGAAAACATTTAATTTAAAAAAAAAAAAAAAAAGAGTTTCAAAAAAGTATAAACTTTAAAGGGAATTTCATTTGTTAAGAAAATAAAAGAGCAATAAGGCTGCCTTTTTGCTGCAGTGAACAATAAACCAAAAAGACCACAACAGAAATGAACCCTCTGTGTTTGGGTGGAGATACGTGTTACTGTTGGAATTTAGATCATTTATACGTTTGTCAAATATCTTTCAGCAACGCAGCATTTTTTAGCTGTTTCTGATGATCTTGGAGTACTGCATGTTTTGGAAATCTGTCAGATACTAAGTGACCCTTCGAGGAATGAGGTTGGTAAGAATTTTTATTTATCTCTGTGACACTTTATCCTAAAACTCCAACACAGAAACAGGCCTGCCTGGAAAAACTTGCCTTCAAATGGATGGCAATTAATTTGAGACCAGTATGGCCATATTCTCCAAAGATCACCTGTAGCAAAGCTGGCTTTGCACAGAGCTCAGGTAGGAGGCACCTAAGGGAAACCTGGGTGACTGTTGGTAGAATTCCACTGCTCCAACCTGGCTACATGAAACCACAGTAAAGAGTTCAGCGTTTTTTGCCACACATATAAAATGACACCTGGTTTCATGCATTAAAACAATGCTATATAGCGCATAGTAACGTAAATATACTGAGTTTCTCTTTCTTTACACCTTTTTGTCCACATTTGCGTCAATTCTTTTTCCTGTAAATTTGGTACTTCGATTTACACATCTTAGTATCTTGTTCCAGCTTAGTTAAAGCACGTTTTGCAAACTGTTACTAACACTACCACTCATTCATTCTCTTTTGAAATAAGGACTGTCTGTACCAAAGGGCCATGGGAACAATGGAAACAGTTTTCATTTCTCTTTATTTCCACATCATCTTCTGTTGTTCTTTTCCCCCACCTCCCAGCCAAAGATCAAGCTAGTGTTTTCATCTCATCCAATCTAGCAGTCTTGCCTGCTTCCTAGTCTGTTATTTTTACATCACAAAATCGTCCTGCCCTATCCCAGTTTTAAGTTAAGTTTATGTATGCACTTTAAATAGTTTCTAAACATCCCATAAAGGTTTGCCGTGTGCAGAGCTACAGTACGTAGCAATATAACACCAGGTCAGCAGCCTAATTTTACTAAAAGTAACTTCTCCAAAGCAAGGTTGGAGCTAACTAAGTGCTATAACATGAGGAAACAATTTGGGCAATTCTGCCCAAATTACATGTGTTTTGGAACTACACTATTTAGGGCACAGAATTATTAACCCAGGAGCAGTCACCAATATTTAGATTACATTTGTTCTAACTGAAGTATTCACTGAAAAATACTAGGTTGTTGAAGAGGCTAATGAAAACTAAAACACAGCATCCCAGATAAATGCATAGCGTAATACTGAAGTATGATATTTTATGGTTTCTTTGTGCCTGAAGTTGGGTCAGTGAAGATTTGGACTGATTCACTGAAACCAGTAACCTAAAACTGGTTTAGTTATTTCAGTGCATGTTCCTGAAGGATGATCTACTCAGAGTCAGTGTAATAAAAATTATTTAACCCCATGCATATTTGTATCCCAAATCAATTGGTTTCAATCCACATCTTTATACTGTTTTGCTGCAAATTATTTGGATAAATGGAGATATATCCCCAATACAGATAAACTAATAATACTGTTCAGATCATCAGCAATAATAGTGTGTGTTTGGGCATGTATTGACCCTTGTTTGTCATTGTGTTAACAGCATGCCAACGTACTCAACTATTTTGAAAGAGAAGTCAAATATCTGAAGTCCTGTGAACAAGAGTTTCAAGAGTATCAAGAGCTTCAAGCCAAAACAGAATTGAGATGGAGCTGGAGGCACAGAGGGAGAAAACAGTATGTTATACTGGGAATTAAGAAAACTTTCTTTGTTTCTCTGGGTCTTTAAAATGCACCTGGTTTGCTAGGCAGGACTTCCCGTAGTATTTTCAAAAATCAGTATAGATGTAATCAGAATAGCTTAGCAGCTCCTGATTTCATATTTACAGTTCTTAGGAGTGGAATAGATGGTCCTAGTTCACGTGAGTTCAGCTCTTGGTCAAGTGAAGCTCCTGCAAGACCATTAGAGCCTACGGACATTTAACAACTGTGAATTTGCTTTTCTTCTTACATCAGTTGCTCTTTCAAAAAGTTACATTTTGGCAACTTCCCTATAAACGTTGCTCCTCCAAGCAAGGAGAGACTCCCGCCTTTCATTCTTTATTCACATAAGGATTTTGCCTGCCCATTCTTTGGTAAATGGTTTAATAATACCAACTAATCAACCGAGGAAATGACAATTCAGTTAATGTAGCCCTAGGTGATGCCTATTTTCATTAATTTGTGATAGCACTGATACTATTCACTGGAAAGCAATGGGGTCACATACAGGATTCAAAGCTTAACAGTGCATTATTCCCTGGTGTGTGTTTTTCCTTCAGAGTATGACTACAGAAAACAAAAGAAGAGCTGGAGGAGTAAGAAAATGCAGACTATACTGTGTTTCTGGACCTGGAGAAGCAGATACTAACAGATTTGGGACTAGTAAAGGGACAAGAAATACCCATTATCTCCTTTAGAACCAGCAAGTGTTTTATTTCAGGACCTCTTTATTTCAGCAGAACATGTTTAGCTTCAGAAATAAAGCATCTTGCAGTTAGAGATTATTGTTTCATTAACTTTATCCATTTGTTTACTCACAATGTGGTTAGAGAACAACTGTTTTGGGCACGCTTCCCGCACTATCTTTCATTAATACAGTTATAATGAGTATTCTATCTGTTTAAATAACAGTTTTCAAAGTTCTGTGTCTGTCAAGACTCTATAAGCTGTAAAAATCTTAAACACAACTCAGCCGGTCAGACCAACGTGCCAGTATTCACCCCTCCGATCTCCATCTACCTGCTCCCACCAGAGGGGAAGCCGTTTTACTCCAGTAGTTACGTTCACATGGGCCATCCAAATTCTGCTACTTAGCTCCAGCAAGCTTCTCCTCCCTCACCCCCAAAGTATTGACTCCTCTTGAAAACTTAGGGACAAGCTGTAGGGGGTTTTTTTGAGAAGTCCAGGACATTTCCTGCTCTGCAGATACGGTGACAGAAAGCACTCCGGCGCGAAGAACCCTCACCTGAGACCTGTGCAGCCCCATGTCCCTGAGCTGCCATTGAAGGGTGAAGGGGAGGCACGCAGGCACAGGGGTGCCTCAGATGGCCACAACAATCACAGTAACGCTGGAGATGGAAGGAACAATTCCTCATGCAAAGGCTCCACTCTCACCTAAGGGATTTAAAGATCAAAACCAGACTCGGAATTGCTCTTATAAATCAATGAGCCATTGCAGCTCATGAAGCATAGGAACAAAGGTATTTTTTACGCTAAAGATGATTTAGCTAGCTTTACTCTACCCACTACAACTTCCACAAGCAATTGTATCCCCAAATAGCATGTGCAGTCACCTGGATTACAGCAGGAAAGAGAGGTGGCCATCACTGCTGCAAGAGGATCTACTCCGAGAAGATTGCCACAATGCTCAAAAGGCCTCATGAAATGCTACCGCTTACCCAGGGAATAGTCAACATCAATGCTCCATCAACAACAGCAACCTGGTTCTGTTCCCTTAAATGCAGCCACAACAAATATTCACCATGCTCTAAAGTCTTCTATTTATTACTTGCTACACTTAAATAATAGGGGAGCCCCTTGCACCTCTGCTGAATCCATACGTTGATACACTAAGGGAGGACCATATAAACTACTAAAAAAATTTCAGGGGCTGCTGAACCAAAAGCATCTATGCAAAAGCATAGATCTGACCACACGATTCGTAAACCCTCCAAACTTCGCAGGCTGAACCACTTTTACTTGCCATCATCGGATTAGAAAATGATTGTTACTTAAGCCTGGCAAATGCTTACAAACAGAAGACCCAAGCCATTAAAATACATTGTTCCCTCGAAGGAATCAGTATTATTTAGAACAAGCAGCTTTTACCAAGCACACTGTGGCTGTTGAGCGTGTGCATATCTGTCAAAAGACAATTATTCTTGAGAGAGATCAAACAGTGTTATACAGAAGTTTTAATATTTACCAGCGTAAATGAGTAACAGCTCATGAATATTGATGTTCATCCTCCATCCACAGAGATGACTTTCGTAAGCCGTCTTCTGCTGGTTGCTCAGTTTCAATAGCCAGGTCAGACACCGTGTAACTGAGCAGAGCCTGTCAAGCGGAAATTAAATCTATCAGAGGATGACAGATTAAACTCTATACGGGTGAGTTCACTCTTTCCATGACTCACCAAACTGTTTGAGGGTCACAGGCTCCTGTCAAGCAAATGTCCATATGGTCACAGGAGACACTAAAGCGCAAAAGACAACTGACACATGGGGGATTTGCAGAGAGGATCTTCGGCTGACAAGCGATAGCCAGCCCCGGTGCTCTGCTTCGTCAGAGTAAAGCACAGCCAAATTCAAAACAGGAGCAGTGCAAGCCTCCTGCGCCCTGAAATAAACACTGCAAATTGGTTTTAGGCAGTGTTAAAAACATGCCCCTTCAATTTTCTACAGCCAGGACCTCCCCATCACGTACTTTGACCATTTTCAACTTTGGTCAGATTTAAGAGAGGTTTGGTGCCACTAGGTAGGACTTGGTTTGAAAAACAGTCTTTTGTTTGTTAGTTTGAAGCTTAAATATTATAGTAATATTCCTTGCCCCTCATATTAAACTACCTCTAAATTAAAACCAAGGAAACTCAACAAGCACATCCCCACCGCCCGCAGCACGGTGTTTGCAGTCAGAGCTCGAACAGGAAGAGAACACAGCTCCTCTGCTAAATCAATATTTAACTAACAGCCCGCTCCATACAGATATGTAAATATCCCACAGCCGACTAATTAAAAAGCTCAGTTCTCCGTTATCAGGCCTGGACTTCATTAGAACGTCACCTCAGATCACCTTCCACAGATTTCTGATTAACAGGGCCGCAAACTACGTCTACATTGAAGTCAACCACACGGTCACGGCTTACCTGGAAAGGCCAACCATCTCCCCTCCACTGCAGCTCTGTCACTACAACCCAGAAGAGGTGGCAGCCTCAGCGTGAGCCTTGTTCCCCACCACAGAGGCACTCTTGAGAGTTTTGATTAAGGAAGTATTCCAGAAGACAGCGGGATTTCAGCTGGGTTTTCCTAACAGTGAGGACGAGGAGGCAGCAGACCAGGGCTCTGCTGATCAGCCCCGCTCCCGCCCCAGAGCAAAGTAGCCTGGGGAGCTGCAGGAATCCCCCAATGGAAAGGGAGCAGCCTTCCCGAGAGCCATTTTCCTCCTCATCCCTGTTCCCAAATAACACCAGAGACATGAGATTATACATCGCATCACGATCTTTTATCCTAACGCAATCCTAGACGTTCAAATACCTGTAGGGTCGGCTTTGCATTACCCCATGGCAGACTGTTCCACAGGTTAATGCTGCCTAGCAAATGTTGTTGTTAAGACAAATTATAGGGTTTCCTGCATGACTCCAAAAAAGTCAAACAGAATGAAAAGTTAATTCATTGTGTAGGATGACATTTTAAAACAAATGCATCATAGTTACACTGAA
The DNA here is from genome assembly GCA_013401315.1 of Balaeniceps rex. Taxonomy (NCBI): domain Eukaryota; kingdom Metazoa; phylum Chordata; class Aves; order Pelecaniformes; family Balaenicipitidae; genus Balaeniceps; species Balaeniceps rex. The sequence goes on from VYZW01060167.1 coordinate 92,091, forward strand.
GTATAACACCAGTCCTCCCCCCACCCCAAACAGCCATCTTTCAACTGTTGCTAGCTCCAGCCTTTGAGGTGAAGACTTCTTATATCAAAACACATTTTTACTGTTAAGAAAACAGATGGGGAGGAAGGTGAAGGGGTTAAGGTCTGGCAGCAGAAATACCAGATGTGTCTCTGGCTTATCAGATTTATAGATTTATTCTGTAAAAACCCTGAATATCTACTGCTGTTGGGGATGTTTCCCTCTATTTTTAGAACACGTCTGAATAGCTGCAGCTACATTTCTTCCATGGTGCATTAATAAACATACACATACGTTACACATTTGGGAAAGACAGACCTAAAGATCTCAAGTTTCTGAGGACATAGGTCCCCAGCGGCTTGAGCCAGCCCGAGGGCATGCTGCCACCCCCTCTACTCCACAACCCACACCATCCCTACCCATCTCTTGCACGCTCCTGTAGTAAGACCCTTTGGGAAGCTGAAAAAGGGGGGAGAAGCGATTCAGCGTCAGCTGGATCAGCTACACAGCCCAAGCAGCATTTGGACAATCCTGTTTAAACAAACAGCAATGGATTAAAACTCTACAAATGGGCCTAGTCCATTCCTGAACTCACCTACGTCTATCATATCCTTACCACTTGGCAGCAAAGAGCTGCACAGGCCAACAGATGCATTTCTGCATTTCCCTGGGGGCTACAAACTACGGTTCTCGGTCGCTACCCAGCCCAGCACGTGGCCATCACCAGCCCGTACTTGGATGTAACAATTTTTATGCGATTTTGGTGCAAGTCTTGGAGCTGCTTCTGTAAGAGCATCTGCATCTATTTGCTTTACCTGGGGAGCGGAGGTCACACCTGAAGGAAGTCCATACACCCCAAGGACATCTGCTCTCTGAACTCAACTGCGGGCCCTGCCCTCGGCTTTTAACCTCTTCTAGCAGTGGCCAAGAGCCCTGGCAGAACAGGAGCCGCTCCTGAAGTCAAACTGAGTCACGCCAAGCAGACAACAACGAAGGTTTGCACAGTAAGAGAAGTTCCTGGCTGTGCCCGCGGGGTTCAACAGGAGCTCTACCCTGCAAAGCCCCGAGGCTGCTCTTGTGTATAAAAAATATTCATTACTACTTTGGTAGAAGCAGGTGGTCTTAATCTCCCAATTTAGTGTTTCTGGATTAGGGTAATTCCCACCCTAATCCTGTTCCTTAAGAGTCTGTAACAACCATAAGAAGGATGCAGCTTGACCAGATTATATAAATAATTATACAAAATACAATAATATCTATAAGGATACATATAAGGGACAACATACAACAAAAATACCACTTGGGAAATGTCCCATTAAACGAGGATTTCCAAGCTACAAAACATCTTCTACAAGTTGTTATAACTAGATTGACAGCAAATGTTTCATGTGAATAATACCAATACTTTACTATGTTTTAATTAACTAATTAGATTAACATTAATAGTTTATCAAGTCATTCATTTCCCCTGTTGCAAGGTTAAAATATTAAAGCTGACAGAGCAGCGCACTGCTGCACGGAGTTACGGAACCCTCCTGTAGAAAAAGCTCACACTGATCCAAAAGGTGCTCACTCACATCACCTCGGTTGTTACAGACAACGAAAACTTAATATATCATTTATCAAATCATATTAAATGCAAACATCTTTCAACGAGTGCCAATGCATCTACACACCAGTGCAGAAGCTAGGCTATGGTCAAAGGCATCAGCATCCTGCAATAGAAGAAGCAACGCTGCCACAACACTGGTTTGACAATTCCTTAGAACATTATTCCTTTTGGATTTAAATTGAGTAGTGCTTCGGTTTGCTTTTTAATTATGTAACTGAAATGTTGGGTCAATCTAGAAATGACAACAGGACAAAACATCTTCTGAAAAGTTAAATGTCTTTATGGGACTAATTCACATGTGCAGCCAGCGCAAATGGATGGCATCAGCTTAGACAGGTTTAAATAATCACTAACTAGGCTTAGTCAAATTTTGTTCTTAATTCAAATTTTATTTAGAATTTTAAATTTATAGTTTAAAAAGTATGCACATTCTGTAGGTATAAAAGTTTAAAAAAATACACCGATTTATCGATAAATGCTTCAGGTTAAATTTACATTTTCATACATTATCATTATATTGCAATAATTGTTTTGCATCTTTTAACACTTATAAAAAATAAATTAATGAGATTGAATAAAGCATTTGAAACCATGCTAAAATAATTCCTTAGAAAAGAGTTTGCCATAGCAGTTCCTAATTCCTTGCTACTGTAAATAAATAACTCTTCAATTAAGCAATATAAGGAAGTGCGGGTTAGCAGAAAAGCACTTACCCACAGGGTGAATGGAAAGCCATGGCGGGATGCCAACATTGTACCAAAAGATGAAGAGAATTAAGTTCTACCCTGCCAGCGACTCGGTGTCTGACCTCACAAAACACACAACCCTCTCGCCCCCACCTGCCCAAATCCCCCCTTCCTCACTGGGGGCGACCGGTGAAGGACAAGGAATGACTCTGTATCTCCTCTTGGTTAGAGGGACTATCAAAACATCTCTATGCGATTTGGTAACTATTTTTAATTAAACCAAGAATGTGTTTCCTTAACATGAAATGTTTAATTGCTCACCGTAAATGACTGAAGATAAGAGATGGTCTGAGAAGATGGCGATAGCTCAATCTAATAAAGTCACAGTGAACTGCAATCCCACCCAAACTCCCCAGGAGTAACATCGCTCAACCCATTCAACCTCATGGTAACAACTCAGGCTTCCATTTTTGGGAGATTAATTAAAAAAAAAAAAAAGACTTGGAGAAAAAAGTAATTGCCTTCGTGCAGAATTTGAGCCTTGCATCTCCAGAGCCACAGCCCTTCAGAGAGGGCTCAAACACATCTAACGACCAGCAGCCAGACAAAGGTACCTCAAAAAAATACATGAAACTCTGGAGAGAGGAAAAAAAAAGCATCGAATCATCAAGAATAAAGTAATGGATTACAAGGACATACCAGAATTATTCTTTGAAAAGTAAATACCTTCCAGACCTCCTTTATATATGAAAACAACATGGGGGAAAAAACAAAAAAAAAAAAAAAAAAAAAAGGGAAAAAAAAAAANAAAAAAAAAAAGAAGGGAAAAAAACAGAGGAAGGGTGGTGGGTGTGTGTGAGAGAGTGTTAATAGTCAACACCTGCAAACCGATGCCCCTGCAACACACAAGGTCATTTACATTAATCATTCACCCTGCCTTCTCTGGCCATGTTTCTGTGCACAAACCAAACACTGTGTTACCCAAGGGGTAACTTCGTCCCGGCGTCACTGAACACGTCTTCCTAGAAATGGGGACGTTTCGTAATTCTGAGAGACCTCTCCTTTCCAAAGGTGGCTACAGACACATGCACATTTATACATAGATATATACAAACAAGGTTAGAAAAATATTTAATTTTTGCTTGTTTAAATAATTACTGGAAAGTGTTAATACAGGAATACATTAATATTTGTACAATTAAAACTTTATATATAAATATTATATATATATATAAAGCATTTTTCATAGCAGCCATTGCATATATAGTAAAACGAGTCTATCTGAAGTTCATGCTGCAAAACTCAGGCCAAGCAGCGTTCATCCTCTTCCAAGAGGAACATCTGTACCGGAGCTAGGGTTTCGGGAATGAGGAGTTCTGCTGCCGCCGACAGCAGAGATGTTGCTTTATCTTCTGCCAGGTATTGCCCAGACCACCTAAGCGCACAGTATTTTTAGGGAGAAATGCCACTACGTGGAATCACCTCACGGTCTCTAAGGTTGTCTCCAACACCAGAGTCAGGCCAACACCTTCTAACAAAAAGGCAGAAATGTAACGGAATGGCTTAAAATCTGTTAACGCAAGGTGGGCCGTGGCCTTACTCAAAGCGTTCAAGGGCACCATCACTCCTCACACGGCTGTGGGAAGCCCGGTGAGGGGCACGGAGGCACTAGGAGGAGGCGTCATGCAGGACAGGATTTAGTAACTCATATTTAGCTTGTTTTTGTTGAGCTCCCTTTCCAGGTTTCCTATCAGAGTATCAATACTTTCCTGCAGGTCTTTGAGGTTTGCTCTGTGATCCACCGCGGAGTCTATCGCTTGCATTGTCAAATAGCTCTGAAACGTGTGCTCTCTGGGGATGGGCTGCGCGTGTCTGACCGGGGCATCCGACTCCTCGGCTTTGCTGCCGTCATCCCCGCTCTCTGTGTCTTCCGAAGCGACGTCATCATAGTCTGCTTCACTCAGGCAGTCTTTTGGGTTTAAGAAGTAGTTCTCCCCACAACTACTCCAGTCTCCAGCGTAGCGGTTGCTCGACGGGCTGTCTAGACCTGCTGGCCTTGGTCTGAGTACCCCAGACATCTCGGTACCGCTCAGATTCAGCATCTGAGGTCTCTGCCTCTTGGGTCTCAGGTAATTCAGGGAGGATGGGTGCTCAGGAAACGCATTCAGATGTGCTGGTTCTTTGGCAGGCGAGTGATGCACTAGAAGAGAGGAGAAGTTAAACCAGAGTCAGGGCTGAATCCGTACTGCAACAAGAGAAGTCCACGACAGATGCCCACTCTCCTCCCTCGACGTCACACGCTAACAGCATGCATGAATACATGCAAGCTTACAGCCAACACATTCCACTACTATGTTTTCTGCTGCTGTTTGATATAAAATAATTAGAAAAACTACTGTAAAAGCTCCGTTTTGAAGATTCATGCCAGATTCAAACTGCAATGAAGAAAAGCCTATCTAAAAGTAGAAACTCCCAGAGCACCGATTAAATTCACTGTGTGAGTTAATCACCATCTGGCTCTGGGTCAAAGAAAAGCAAACAGCTCAGCTCACACGCTTTGTCCAGGCTAAAAGAGTAACAGAAAGCAGGCACAGCAAAAGAGGTTAAAACACAACAAAAATACCACCACAGAGAAACACCTAGAGAAGCTCAAGACGCACCAAGAGTTGAACTCCTGTGTTTCTCTTTTGCCCTAGTGTTCTGCGCTATTAAAAGAAGCTCATTTGCATTATGCATTATTTTTCTAAGCAGCCACAACCCCACGTCAGACGTACACTCAAACAGTTTGATGGTCGTGTTACCTGAGCTCACGATTATACAGCATAAGTTACTAACAGTCTCCTCCACTGTTACCGGCTTCCTACGGTAAACAGCACAAATATTTTTACTGACCTGTGCCTATTAAATGTCTGAGCTGCAAAACTGCTTTTTGTTTTAAACAGACCATTACCTCTTGTAATTGGAAGCAGAGACTTTCTACTCCCATTCACCGCTGAAAACGTGACCTGCGCGGGTTTGTGCGCACCACAATCTCACCCGCTCCTCGTTAGAGTCCTCGCATGCAAGCACAAAGGCTCAGTCCTGAGATGTGCCTAATGCTTCTCCTTCTGGGTCCGCATTACAGGTCTCTCCAGGGGATTTGAGTCTTACTTTACGTCTTGCACGGCAACATGCAATAACTATCACTGCTTTTCCCCCCCTCTTACTATAACAAAAGCTCTTCTGTTTAGACTATGCTCCATTAAGACGAAGGGCCATGGGTTAACAATAACTTGCCAGTATTACACGGTCTAACCAAACAAGGACTATTTGTTTTCGGTTGGAAAAATACGGAAATTGAAGTATTGCACAACATGTTGATTATCAAGCTGTCTCAATCTACAGGAGATTAAATGTAAGGGACCAGACCGCGATCCTTCCGTCGGGTCCAACTGTTCTGTTTACACTGTACGGTGTTTGCCTGCTCACGTCTCTGCATTCGTGTTTTACCTCACTTTTAGCACAATGTCCTGCACAGTTCTTGCAAGCCGAGGGACAGCGTTCGGTGCTCTCTTCAAGGTGAAGGAAAACTCTACTACTTACCCTACTCCTGCCCCCTTTACAGCAGTGCACACCCCTATGGGCAGAGCTACATCTACCCGCTTTTGTGTCCCACAGCAGCCATGCCATAAACTATCCCCAGGGTTTCATGATTAGCTCCTGCACTGTATTTGCTCCCCAAACAGCTCTTGGTCTCCCTCTTCCTCCACCCACATTTCCCAACTCTCCCGTGCTGGCTCACCGACCTGACTGAAAGCTTCTTTTCATTTTCGGTGGTCAGCAGCCTTGGGGCTGCCCAGCTGCAGCTAACAAGGGAGCGGAAGTGTGCTCAATCGCCGCAAGCCCATCATGAAGCTGCACCATATGTCAAATTACCTCTCCTCTTGCTCTTACGTTCAGGCAGAGAAGGTTTCTGTGGGGCTGCAGCGAGCAGAGCCAACAGCCGGCAGCTTCCCGGTGGTGCTGACCCAGAGCATGGTCAGCGTGTACTTGTTACAGCCGCAGGGTCAGCTGTCACTGGAGGTGACTCCAGGGCACGGCCACTATCAGGTCAGCAGGGTATGGAAAAAAAAAAATGTAAAAAGTGCTGCCATTTACGATGTCCACAAGCAGCTCTTCACGCTGCCCAGCCAGCGACACCCTTTCAGCACCAGCGCCTGAGCTCAGCTGAAAATCAGAGCAGAGTGGCCAGCAATGTCTAATGCAAGCAAACTGGTATAAATCAGACTTATGGGGGGACTGAGACTATACTTGGGTTTTTTTCTCCTCCAGTACATTAGCTGTCTACATTGACTTTTTTCCCCAAACTCATCTTTCCCGTTGCAAAGAGATGAAGGCAGCAGCACGCCCTGACCCACAGCGGCTCTCGCCAACAAGGTTTGTGGCAGGAGGAAGGAGCCTAGCGATACTCCCCAGGTGGAAACTGTTGTAAGAGGAATGAAGAAGTAGCCCACGATGGCCGAAATCACTGTCTTACCCAGAATATTCTTTATACGAATCAGTATCTGATATACCACAAGAAACGTTTGAGCACGTGAAAGACCTTGGTAGGCCATTCACAAACCTGGCAATGACGCTGTGCTGGTCAAGGGAGCTTACAGTCACCTCTCTTCTTTTGCATTTGCTTCACTTGTCCTGATACTTCACAGTTTTACCCAAGAAAGGATTAAACCTTCCCCGAAAATTCTCTCTCTCATAATTAAAATAAAAAACAAAACAAAACAAACCCCCCCAAAAATGCACCTTAAAAATTTAAAATAAATCTCTAGATGAAAACTTAACAAGTATTAGTGGCTAAGCAGAACACAGACTGTTTAAGATGATCTATAGTGTAGATTCCTATACTTTTTTTGTAATCATAAAACCCCTTCAATTAACAGCCAGATCATACACCTTACATAGTTTGATTATGAACTACTAAGACAAAGACTACACGTTCATGTGCCATCCTGCACTTTGTCTGCTAGTGCACATTCATTTATACCTCATGTCTAGGAACAGACAACAAATCCAGACACTTTTTTTTTTTTTATAATTGTTGTATAGAATCTGCCAGATATAGGTCTTTGCCAACCCATGCTTACATGTCAGGAGCCCTTCCTGGGCCCTCCAAAATAAAATGCTTCAAGAACCACCAAGCTAGGAATGGCAATTTCTCGTTATAATGTTTGCAATGGGCGGAGATGACAGGAGGAAAAAAAAAAAGCCTTTTCCCAAACACTCTTCAAGTGAGTTGGGGAACATTTTGTATCCTGAAGACAGAGCGGCAGAGTCCACCTGGCTGGCTCAAATGCAGCCACAGCATCTGTAATTTAGTATTGCTAAGTCAGGCCCTTCATGACCCTCCAACATTTCCCAGGTGACCCCCAAGTCTCCCATAAAAAGCAGACCTCGTCCTCTTCAAGTAAAAACAAAATAAATTTAAAACCAAACCCAATCAGACATATTATTCATTTAGATTAACTGCAATTCCATTTCATGTTTCAATTGGTGCAGAAATTAAGCAGTTTCCCAAGAGCAATTCTTCATGTTCTAAAAGGGAACAATTAAGAAGCTGTTTAGATGAGCTGAATCTTCTCTTAGCCTCGAGAATTAAAGGGTTTACACTGCTCAAATATGAGAAGTGGATATTAAATTACGCAGGTTACCAAACAGATCAGTTCTCCGCACCGTTAGCCAGATCACTGTGAAAAACGAAGATACTACAGCACAGCACAACGGACCCATCTTCTGCATGGTTAGGTAGCTTTCAACAACCGCTTGGCCAAAGACTATCTGAAAACAAAACTAAACCCATCAGATCCAAAGTTAAGTTGTTTCACAGTATTACCCTCAAACTCTCCCTGTTTAACTGAAAAGCTTCACCTTCGCCCGCTCCTGACTTCGGGCAGTGCTTGCGCAAGAGAAGGCTGCGGCCTCAGGAGCAGCAAGGCACAGGAATCCACCACAGGCTGAAACCCAGGGCTCCAGATGTCATCCTGACTATTTCCACTGGCTTATGCCTCTCTGAATACCAGGGGAAACGCGAACACTGTGCAATCATTTCCCATTTGAAAGGCAGATCTTAGCAGAAATAGCTACCTTCACGTCTACTTTGGTAGTTTATTAGGAAGGTTAGCATTTCCCCTCCCTTCTTGTTGAGAACTGACCCCAAATTGTGCGAAAGCATGTGACCTCTTAAGTTTGGAAGTGGAAGCTAAAAGGTACTTCGGGTGTTTTGGTTTGGGTTTTGTTGTTGTGTTTTGTTTTAAAAACATCCCTCCTTATGCAAAGCTCTGCAAAAACAACTAGAAGTTGCACAGCTCTTACTGTAAGGATGTTCCCAACTCTGCCAAATTACAAGGGCAGAAATAAAGTAACCCTTCAGGTATCTCAGAGACCAAACAACTAATTAATTCCATACACAGATAATCCTGAATGGTCAAAGCAGGAGAGCAGAAGGAAAAAAACCCAACAACAACAACAACAAAAACCCCAAACCGAACCCAAAACACTCCCCAAACCCCCTAATTCAGATGTGGAAACCTTACTGTCACTGGATTTGTTTCTTCTAATGTCTACTCACATAAAGCATTCTTCACCACTTCTTACATTATACTCAAACTCTGCCATCTGGTAAGAAAGCAATTAAAACAACAAACTTCCCATTAAACAAAGTGAGCAAATACAAAGAGTAGATTATAAAATTGTCATGATTTCTTTACATTAATAGGTGATGCCACAGTACCTCATATTTTAAGAATTCCAATGCTGCTCAGTCATCCTGTGAATTAACATTCATTGTCACACAGTAAAAACATACAGCAATGGTTTGACATTTTCCCTTGATCAGATTCATGAAACAGTACCTGGCCACAGCTGGAGTAAATAGTGAAGAACCTCTATGTGTTTTTTGAAGTCCAGGGCACTAGCAAGCTCTTCTGAGTCTGTGAAGACTCTGTTGTTATGGTTGGTGGTCTCCTGCCTCTGGCTCAGCAACACGGGCCCAAAACATACAGCTAAATTCTGGCACGTCATCTTATTTACTTCATGGTAAGAAGCCACCAGTTTCAGGTGATCCAACAGCATCTTCAGCGTAGCCTAAAAGAACAAAATACTGCTCAGGAAACGAAACACTAGACGAAGGTGGTGCTGACATCCTAATGTCGCTGCTCTAGAGGGATAAGATCAAGGCTGATAGCTATGGTTTTTCTACCAACACCCATCAGTGGAACATCCAAGTGCTGAATTAGAAAAGCTGTATAAGACTATCACAGAGCAGACTAGTTAAGACAGACTTTCTGGTGAAATTCAGCTTGTTTCTCACCTGATCTCAGTTCTACGTGGGTGAGTTTTCTCACAGTGGAAAGGAGACATCAGGGAGGGCAGAGAAGCTGCAGAAGCAGCACAGATGATCCAGGTACATTAGAAAATGAAGAAACCCTCAGTATGATCTCAGCATCGGAAGAGGCTTTCAGGTAACTTCCAGGTGCTGTGCAGGCTGCTCGCTCACTCCCTCCCACGGGCTAACTGTGGTTTTCTACAGAGGTGAACTTGGCAGGTAACAGCGCACAGCACTATTACACCGCACCGTATGGGAAGCTAAGGCTTAATTGCATATACTTAGGAAAGAGAAAAGCATTTGCCCACATTAATTACACCATAAGAGCAAAGAACTCCACAGAAATGGAGCAGGACACCACACAGGAATAATCTCCCATCTAATGATGTAAAAGTAGCGATTACAGCTTTTCATTCAGTTTTATAGAGACAATATAAAATGCAAACTGGAATAAATCCAGCAACGCAGACCCTCCCGTTAATCACAGCATGGAAGTATTTTCAAAGATGCAGAACATCAAAAATCCAAGTGGACCATTAAGTCAGGAAAGAGGTGTACATTTTTTGACACATTTTATATCCAGTGTGAAAATGTTCCTTTATTTTCTGAAGCATGCAACTTACTTGACCCTGCTAACACCGCTCACCTTCTCAACATCTGGCAGGCAATCCAGAAGGGCTGCTGTGTGCTCAGAGTCACTCGGGTCATTTTCACAACCACTTGCCGTCATTTTCAAAGGATTTTTCACCATGGCATCCAACACTGCTTCGTAGAGCTGCTTGGTTATCAGGGGAGAGGGTAGCTCTCGCAGGTAATCCTTGAGGACGCCTTCACAAGAGACACAAGAACAGTTGCCTTTAATAAGCTGCAGATTCACTTTCCCATGTTTTTGGGAGGTCAGGAGCACCAGCACCCCTGTCCTCACAGTTCTGACAGCTTCTCCAAGCCCACACATGTGGCTCATGGCCAACTAAGGACTGGAACCAGGGGAGGAAGGTGGGCTATATCCAGAGAAGACGGGTGCATGCAGGTACCCCAGGAGCAGCTCTGCCTGGGGTCCCCCTCCTGATTGGGGCGAGGGAGAGACCAGACAAGGGCTCTTCGCAGTCCACCTCCTGCCCGAGGAAAGGAGCTACTGAGAACACCAAAGCCCTCACAGCCTGATGACACCTCCTCCTTTGTATACGACTGGCAATTAATTTTTCTGTTCAGTGTTGTATTAGGTTTGCATGGTTCAGGTTTTGGTAGTGGGGGGATTGGGGCTACAGGGGTGGTTTCTGTGAGAAGCTGCTAGAAGCTTCCCTTATGGCTGACAGAGCCAATGCCAGCCGGCTCCAAGACAGACCTGCCACTGGCCAAGGCCGAGCCCATCAGCGATGGTGGTAGTGCCTCTGGGGTAACATAGTTAAGAAGGAGGGAAAAAACCCCAACTGTGCAACTGCAGCCAAAGAGAGGAGTGAGAATATGTGAGAGGAACAACTCTGCAGACACCAAGGTCAGTGAAGAAGGAGGGGAGGAGGTGCTCCAGGCGCCAGAGCAGAGATTCCCCTGCAGCCCGTGGTGAAGACCATGGTGAGGCAGGCTGTCCCCCTGCAGCCCATGGAGGTCCACAGTGGAGCAGATATCCACCTGCAGCCTGTGGAGGACCCCACGCCATGTGAGTGGATGCCCGAAGGAGGCTGTGACCCTGTGGGAAGCCTGTGCTGGAGCAGGCTCCTGGCAGGATCTGTGGCCCCATGGAGAGAGGAGCCCATGCTGGAGCAGGTTTGCTGGCAGGACTTGTGACCCCACGGGGGACCCACGCTGGAGCAGTCTGCTCCTGAAGGACTGCACCCCATGGAAGGGACCCACGCTGGAGCAGTTCATGAAGAACTGCAGCCCGTGGGAAGGACCCACGTTGAAGAAGTTCGTGGAGGACTGTCTCCCGTGGGAGGGACCCCACGCTGGAGCAGGNGGGAGCCCCCGCTGGAGCAGGGGAAGAGTGTGAGGAGTCGCGCCCCTGAGGAGGAAGGAGCAGCAGAGACAACGCGTGATGAACTGACCACAACCCCCATTCTCCATCCACCTGCAACGCTCGGGGGGAGGAGGGAGAGAAATGGGGAGTGAAGTTGGGCCTGGGAAGAAGGGAGGGGTGGGGGGAAGGTGTTTTAAGATTTATTTTTTATTTCTCATTACCCTACTCTGATTTGATTGGTAATAAATTAAATTTATTTTCCCCAAGTTGTATCTGTTTTTCCCGTGACTGTAATTGCCGAGTGATCTCCCTGTCCTTATCTCGACCCAGGAGCCTTTCGTTATATTTTCTCTCCCCTGTCCATCTGAGGAGGGGCAGCCACAGAGCGGCTTTGGTGGGCACCTGGTGCCCAGCCAGGGTCAACCCACCACAAGTGTATTTTCAGCTATGAAATTATGAGCAAACACCTCGGTGTCAGTGCCACGCTCGGCAAAGCACACGGCGTGTTCTCACCTATGGAGGCCCAGACCAGACAGACGTCCTCAAGAGGGAAACACCAACTCCCCCCCGCCTCTGGGTACTCTGTCCCCCCCCCCAGCACGCCCCTCGCTGCCGCTGTGACAACTATAACTCACATCCACAGGAGACACTGGCTAAATACCCACACACTGAGCCCTCCCAGCTGCAGAGGTACTGCACCGTGTCAGAAGCTGGAGACGCGCTGGAGGAGAGGCTGCTTCTAGGGGATGCAGCAGTCAGGCAAGCGCCTCATTAACCCCTATGCCTTCCACAGATGCAAACAAACAAGGAGGAATTGAGCATTTGCCTTCTTGTAAGCTGGCTTTAGAGGCTGGCTGATCCTTCAGTTTGAGTGGGGTTTCAGTGATTGTAAGAATAATTATTAAAAAACCCAAACCATTAAGACTTCTAACAGCAGCCCCCCGGAAAGGACGCAGCAGGATGCTGCCCAGGAGCAACGTATCCAGTACAGCTGACACAGAAAACGTTGAAGGAAACAAGCCCGCTTCTCAGCAGCTTTTACTTTCCTTAAAAAATGCATTCTGTGCCACAAACATCTGCCCATTTTAGCTAGATCACAACTGCATTTAAATACTTTCTTAAGAAGAAACAGTGGATAAAAAAAACCCAAAACCTTTTTGAAAGAGGGTGCTGTAATTAACAAAGCAAGCCTGTCCTCCGAAAAGGCAAAGTTGGAAAGGTAGAAGATTTTTCAGTATGCACTCCTCACAGCCTTGTAAAATCCCAAATCACGGCAAATGCCACCACACCATGCTATTTAACAAAGCAACAGTTTTTATAAACTCAATCTTTATAACCCATCTGTAAACGGAACCGTATAGCAGTGGGCTTTGTTATGAGATCGTTTCTAAAAAAATACAGGGAATGAAAAATTAACATTTTCCCCTTCATAGCCACGTGCCCATGCAGAATGCAAGTAAAAGTTGGCTTCTACCCGTATAAATATTTTCATTTTAAAAAGAACACAGCACCTAGCAGCGATGCAGCTATTCAAGCCACGTTGCACGAGCACCACCTCCCTCCGCAGCGTAAGGCACGGGGCAGCCAGGCAAAGCTTCTGGCTCTACAGACCACCGCACAGCACCTAACAGCTCACCCTGTGCTTAAAATGGGAACGTCCCATCAGGAATATAAAAAAAAAAATACAAACAACCATCCACATATTTTCCTGAAAACATATTCCCTCTGTGGATTGCGTTTTTTTACTTGTTTTAAAAAGAATATGCCACTTTTTTTTACTGCTCCACTTAAGTGGCTAGTTTTTGTTGAATAACTTATTCATATTCCGCCCTCCCCAGAAAATTTTTCTTCTTCCCTGGATCTGAGAAGCCCGTGTCCCATGCGTGGATTAACTGGTTACAATATTTATGAGACGAGTGTGGCAGAAGCTGGTACTGTACATCACGGTTTGGGATGTTTTCCTTTTTCTGAAAGCAAAACACTAGCAAGTGATGCTGACTTTTATCAGGATCTTTGTTTCAGCTGTGATTTTTTTTTTTTTTTTTTTTTTAAGGGGGGGGGTNAATCAGAATCAGCTTACAGTAGGAAATGGTATGTTGTAATCAAATCAGCTTATACTGCTGAAACGCTCACAACCATCTATTAATAATCATTTAGTAGGAATTCCTGTAATAGCATCCACAGTCACAGGACTACCACCTGCCAAAGGACTTTCTCCTGTTTAACCCTGAATAACAGGATAGTTTGGGAGCCATGAATGGCCCTTGACCTTTCTAAATCCTTTTGCTATTCACTCAGCTAAATTAGCCCTGTTAAGAGGCTGCTGTTATTTTTTTTCCATGAATCTATGCTTCCCCGCTGCTGCCAGCCCACTAGCACATTCCCCTTGACGCAACCACACACAACAAATTTAGACAGCGAGCAGAAATTGCCATCCACTTCAATAATTCCTCATTTTTCTGACCCACTGAACTGTTAACAGTATTGCACGCTTTATGCAGAGATACGAATTCACGTGGATGCGAACAGACGTGAGGCAACACCATGACTACTGGTCAGTTCCAAAAATTGGGTGCACGCTTGAGTGTGAGCCACAAGCACACTTAGTTGTGTGTAAGCCTGTGTCAATCCCAAGTGCATCTCTCACTCAATATCATTAAATGTTCATTCTTTAGTCTTTGGAGAGCTGTCAAAAAAAAAAGAAAAAAAAGTCTTTTTAATCTTTTGGAAAAGCAGCGCTACTCAAGTTTCAAAAAGGGACACAAGGCAGCACTTCTCTCCAAATCAGCCAGGATTTATGCTGAGGATTCATATTTTATGGAACACATGTTTTGGCTTATAAAAGTATGAATCATGTGCATCAGCCTCAGCGCTGCAAATCCAGCGGCAACACATCAGGGGAAACATTCCTCCTGAACCCAGCTCCCTACGCATATGCGAGAGAGGTTTTGTGGGCTCTTTTATTCCTAGCACTAAGCACGGTGGGTACCTCAGGTCTGTCAGCAAAAACGGCAGGTTCCCCTTTCAGCCCAGACCACGCTGTTTACAATTAATTAGAGAGCGGGCTGGAGTTTAGCCAGCGGCAGCTACGGGTGCAAACACCCCTTCCCTCCCTGCTCCCCCCGACTCGCGCAGGACACCCGCGCTCAGTCCTCCCAACACAACTCTAACACAGGCACTACAGGCAATCACACAGCACAGCTGCAGGGAACCAGAGGAAATAATTTTGGTTTTTAATGTAATTTCTTAAAACTATTTTTTCCTTGTAAGGAAAGCAGCACGTAAGTCAACTCTTGCAATATAACACATACAAGAGCATACCCAGTAGTCTTTCTGGAAGACAGACACCAAGGCTGTAGTCTTTTCACTCTTAGAATACAAATTCCGGATGCAAAAAATTATCCTTCAGTAGTACAAACCAAAAAAGGACTAAGAGTCCAGCAGTCACCAAAAGTTCACCATCACCAATGAGGCTCGCAGTAACACATATTGAAAAATTGAAGTACACTTTTCTATTGAACCACCGCACCCTAAACTCGTGATGGAAAGATCAGTCAGACTGCGCCGCTGCCCTTCCAGGGCTTTGCATCAGTAGCGAGCTCTCCTGCAGTTCAGACTTTGGTTTCAGCCAGTTCTGGTTGGTTCCGAGTGTACAATGTACTCAGGGAAATCAAAATGCTTATGAAATGTTACAGGTGCTTTTGTATATGGATGAGAATTCAGTTCCTACACCCTTTCCCATGATACCCCTGAACTGTTTCTGCAAATACTTTTTTATTGTAATGATTACTTGTAGCACAGGAGTGCAATGCCATTTTTATTATTCCAAAATTAAAAAAAAAAAAAAAAAATTACAAAGTTTTCCATTAGCCAAACATTTACAGAAGGGTTTTTTCCCCCTTCTAAGTTGATTTACAAAATCGGGAAGAAAACAAGACTTCAATAATTTCACGGAACAATCTGCTCTTAGAAATTATCACCACTTTTTCTCATTAATTTATTTGTAAAGAGAAGAAAATCATCCAGTTGAAAAGATCTTTTATACTATTTACTTTTACCCTACACCTCCTCTTTACAAAGAGTGTATCCCATCAGAGTGAAACACAAACACAAGTCTCTGCTGCTGGGAACGCTGGTACTTGTGAGCAACGCTGAATCCAACAGCAAACCCAGCCAAGGCAAGTAAGGTGAACCGACGAGCTGGACATTCTGAGCCAAAAGGTTTATTTAGCCCAGTAAATGTCACCGAGTAGTATCTTCTGATACCACTTTGTATAATTATGAAGTGTAATGAACAAAATTAATTCCCAATACACTGGAATGAAATAAACCACCAAACAGCATAAAACTGTCTTGTACAGCTGGATGTTGGACATTATAGAAAGGGCTTTGGCATGGCAAATTTATACCCTGACTACTGCTTTTACATTTTCCATCCCTGGATATGTAGGAAATGAATGCTCCTGCCTAATTTCCTAGAGCAATTGGTTTACTCGGTGATGCCTGAAATTAAATCAACTTTGGTTTACATAACAAGCATCAATAGTTACAAAACTGTTCTACTTTTAAGCAAACAAAAAAACCCTCAACAACTTGCTTCGGTTGTGCAGTGCAACTCCTGTGTAAACACTCACGTAAAGAGCTGATGCAGACGGGCTTCCTAAGACCTCCTGGTCCTGCACCCCCAGTCCTTCTCACCTTTGCCAGGAGCTTGCTGCCTGACAGTAAGTGAGGGCCACACCAGTGAGCAGGAGAAAGCTGCTATTTAATTACATTTTAAAAGAAGCAGATGATCAAGTGAAGGCACTTTCCTACAGCTCTAACTAGCCTGCACAAGATGACGGGCAATCTGTTTCCAAAAATCCTGCAATCTCCAACATAAAGGAGGACGATGGGTCGATCTGAGATGGCCCTTGGACCACACGCTGTAAGAGCAACCAGCACAGCGCACGTCTCGGATCACAACCCAGTTTTTCCAGATCTGCTCCAATACAAACCAACAGCAGAGGTTTAACCTGCTCTGGGGACCTCGGCTCCTTCCAGACTTCCACTTCCATCTGTAACTGGTAAAGCAGCTACCGAAAGCGGTTCTTTCCGCATCCCCCTCCCTCCAAATCACTGCTGCTTCGTATTTACACATCCCCAAGGTTACCGCACTCCTTCTCACTTAACCTTCAGCGATACAAAGCAGCAGTGAACAGCTTGTTAAATGACAGCAAACCAGTTCAGAGCACGATTTCACCTTTTAGAAGGGACGTTAACGAACATGGCACAATTCTATATTAAAAGAAAAGCAAGTAAATGCATTACCTGTTATGACATTAATATCTGGGTACTGGCTTTCACAGAGAGTAACAGCCTTGCTGTCCCTCTCAAACGCCTCTCGAAGCTCTTTCTTAACTGCTGCCGAGCCACACAACCGATACAGGCCCACCACCTAGGAGCAAAAACAACGGCCTCACATCAGTTATTTTCGTGTAGCGGGGACTAATAAATGACATCACGCTTTGTTTCATCCGGAAAGCGCGACAAACGTGTTCAGGCATTTGTTTGGAAATGAACTTTAAGAAAACTCAAACGGCACAAACTGTTAATATCAAACGATCACGTACGTTATCAAACATTACGCAAGAGACACAGTTGTGACCGTTAGGCGGTTAGCTAATAACACGAATGTTTTCCAGAACAGTGAACATGCTGAGCAGTATTTTATTGACAGAACATGACTTTTAAATTGGAATCATTTAGCGTTTCGCTCTAACGCAAACTTAGGAAACAACGAAATACAGAATAAGCTAGATAGTAAAGATAATTTAACTTACATTTGATACCAGGGTTTCAACAAGAATTATGGATGCTCCGGTATCATATCTATAAGATGCTGTTTTAAAGATGACAAGATGCTGACGTGCAAGTGTTTCAAATTATATTAGAAGTTTTATGCAAAGCAGGGGTTATTTAACATGCTCAAGGTGATAGAAATGAAACCCACAACACCCTTGGACTGAATTACTAATTCAGTCATGTGTTCTCATGCACTCAAATTTTGCATTTTATCATTATTTACTTCCCATTTACACCAACACCATTTAGACAAAGCACTCCTATGATATTAAGGAACTAAATCTTAAATATTTTTATTTTACTTTATTTTAATGAACTTTATAGGCAGGTATACTGAGCAGCAAATAGCTAGTCCAAAATTACCATGGACTCAAAAGACAAAGAAAACCCCAAAACCCCCTGACTTAGACTGTACTGACTTAGAGCATGCAAATCTAGGTTTGCAAAGAAGAGTATTTGTCTGGCCATATATTAATTCTCATTTAAATAAATGGAAAGTTACCCAGTGGAATTTGTACTCCTCTTTCCCAAGACTAAGTATGATCTAGTATTTGCCTAAGACAATTTCTTTTAAACTCTAAAGTTTTCTAATGCCACGTCTGAAACTCAGGTGGAGATGACACACTATGACAGCAGTCTGCAGTCCATAGGAAAGTCAAAAATGTCAGACAAGCACGTGGTTAAAACAAGAAGTTAACAGTATATTTTGCATTTTTGGTTCTCCCTGTGCAAATACACAAATTAGATTTCATGCTCAAAAGCACAAGGTGCATTCAGACAATTCGGATCCCAATCGCTTCATTGCCAGTGTTGCCTTGATTACCCAATATCATTTGCATGACTAGGTGCTAATAAGCCCAAAATAAAATGCTGAAACCATGGGACACATACATTGGAAAGAATAAAACTTCTCTTTTCCGCTGATTTGCGTAATGTTAGGAGAAGCATTCACAATAAGTATCACACAGTTATTAATCAGTAGTGACTTCCAGCAAAGTAATTAAATAGAAATACCTTTTCTGTATATATTTAATGACCTAGGTTATAAATAGCAGAGTTAATCTCACAACACCTGGAACTACATCCAACTTGTCAGCAATTTAAAACAGTAACAGTGGTAGGTGTGATCACTTCTCAATTTCACCTGAGGAAGAACTGAAAAGAAACTGAGGGCTCGCACATGCTGTGGAACAGCATGCAAGAGTCCTCCCACCAGTTTCAAATGAATTGCCAAGGGGGACATCCGACCTTAGGACCGTGCACCTTCCTTCCTAACAGACTTCTTGTCTAGCATCCATAACTAGGGATTCATTTCCACACCTTGTTTCTCATACATATTTTTGCCCATTAGGTTACATCAACCAATAAACTCTATCAGGATGAAGAGAAGACACTGGGCACTGCTGCCTTACAGCATTCATCTCCCGTCCTAATTTTGAAAACAACCTGAAGAAAGGCAAGGAGCAGTGGCGTAGGGAAACAACTAATTCAGCCCCTCAGGGTCCCCTCCTCACCTTAATGCTGTGCACAAAGTGATGGCAGAGACGAGTCTTTGGCATGTTGGCTTGAGACTGCACAAATGTAAGTAAAGTTTTGTCAAAAGACCTGCCCTCATCACTTTGTATCACTGCACACGATGCCTCAGTTTCAGGGAGGAGGGGACATTATTCTCATTTTTGCATTTAAATACAGTATGTCCTGAGGGAGTGATCTGTGTCTCAGGAATCGGGCATTTTCAAGTTCTCATCTCAGCTCTGCTTTTTGAGTGTGACTGCGTGCTGGGGCTGCAGGTTCATTTAACCATCCCTAGTCCTAAAGCACTACCGTGAGCATCTGCTGTGAGCAAGCGTGCATCTCCTCTACAAAGGCCAAGCTGGAAGCACTGATTGCACACAGTCCCGTTATTCTTCCCACATTACAATGACTAGTGGCCACCAAACAACAGGAGTGGCAAAGCAAAAAAAGCAACATGTAAAGGTGTTTTTAATTTCCCCTTTCCCACTCACTGCTCACACTCTGCAACAACAGCTATCCTAACACAGAAATATTAACAAAACAGATTAAAACATGCACAGTACCTGACAGCCTCTCTTTTCAATCTCCAGAATGCATTTCTGCATCAGAAGTGGCACCATCAAGCCCGCATTTTCCTTCTCTACAACTTTTCGAGCATCCACCCCAAACATCACGGGCTCCCGATCTGCATCGAGACCATCAAGAGAGTTCTCCCACTGCTCCATGAGTGACAGCTTGACATAAATAAGCCCCCTCGGTTCCAGTTTGACAGCCAGCTGATGTGTCTTTGTCACTCGGAAGAGGGTGGGAAGAGCCACGGTTCCGTGACAACACACCCGATTTTTCCGTGGGGTGGGTTCCCAGCTGAACACCACCAGCTTTAAGTGCTGAGCGTTTTCAATTTCTATGTTGAATGTGTGGTCCATATCTAGAAACGTTGTCCTACATGTAAGCAGGGCTGTTCTTGCTTTGTTTACCGAGTCAACCTGTATTGCACAAAAGACATCTTTTGAATCTATCCTTGGTGGTTTTAAGTCTTCAGCACCATAAAAGTGAATGCTCATGAGTCCAGAGATGTACTGAGAGCACTTGGGTTGATCAGAAAAGTTGTAGTGCCTGAAAGCATCGATATCTATCTCAGTTTTACCGCTGTTACTTGGAAGGCTCTCCTTTCCTTTCCCACACTTGGTTTCATGCCCATGTTTACCTAATTTTGTTATAAGTTCGGGAGAGTCGCCATCACTGAGGTAACCACCTTTGTTGAAGGATTTGGAGCTTCTCGAGCTTTTCTTTTTGTAGGTGTGTTGCGACGACACGCTGCTGTCGAGATGGTAACGACTTATCACGTTCCTGCTGGCAGCTGTGGCTGAGTTTCCAGAAGATGGCAAAGACACTGTATGGCTTGTATCCCGGCAGCTACCTTTCAGCAGGGAAGGAGGATTATCTGAACTAGTATGGCTTGAAGTTCCCTTGACACTCAGTTTCCTGCTCAGCTCTGGCAGCTTTTTCATTTTCATGGAAAGCTTCCTCACAGTCCTGGGAGATTTAATTCTATCAGGGAAAGGCCAGTTGATTGATCCGCTTTTTTTCAGAGGACTAGGACTTGGAGGAGAAACCTCTGTTGAGGGTATATCAGCCTTGTGTGCAAGTACGACTCCAGACCCTATAGAAGAAAAGAGAAGGAATAATCATTTTCAAACCGCTCAGTAACTGCAGTTCGCAGCAATGAAAAAATAAATCTTGAACTAGGGGAAAACATGTTGATTTGTCATAACTTGATAAATGCAATTCATTCAGACAACCATCATTCATTCATCAGTTGGATGTTCGCGAGCATTCAGAAAGCTGGGCTCTGTCGGCTCGTTCAGCCAAGTTTGGCAGTTCATAGTCAAAAGCCAGATTTGTTCTGCTTTACGGAGATGAAAGGGCCAGAAACTCCATATAAACAAACGAGCTATCTCACCCGCTGCGTTCAGCTCGATCCATTTGTGCTGGATCCCCCGTACAAGCAGACGTGGCTGCATTCCTAGGGCACAGGTGCAATGAAACCAGCCTTAAACGGGAAAACATTGGAACATGGCAAATGCACCCTTGTCTACAGAGCAGTTAGCTACGTAGCCAACACATCAGCGTCGCCCACTCCTCTTAGGTCTAGAGGAAAGACACGAGTCTCTACGAAGAATATGGCTATACTCTTGTGCATGTCCCTCTATTACCTCTAAATCCCTCCTGCGTAGACACAGGCAGTTTCTCAGACCTTTTCTTCCATTTCTCTCAGCTCCTCCTTTCTGCCGCAGGACAGAGGAGGAGGAACACAACAAGGATTCATTCCTTCCAAAAGCTGCATCCTGCACTGCCTCATCCCTGCCAGCAACTTTCCATCTTTCCTGGCAGGGCTTAAAGTTATGCGGTTCCCAAGTGATGTCCTCGTGGGAAATCACCCACCTTTCAAGGTACCAAAAAATAAGTTGTTTGTTTGTTTGTTTTTAAATTGTAACAGCAGGCACTGATGCTGGAGCGGGGGGTGGGGGGTGCAGAAAATACTCCCTCAATTTAGCAGTAAAAGACAACTAATTAAGGAACATGACCAGATATAAGGCAGTACTGCACACAGTCAGGAATCTGCGGTTCACCTCATGTTCCAATACTCGAGGAAATCCAAATACCAAGTTATAGCTCAAGCTCTTCTCACTTTCACCAGCATGAGGCAGTAATGACTGTAGGAAAGGCAATGAATATACGCGAGTTAATGAAGCATGCAAGAGGGGAACTGAGGCCAGAATGATAGATATTAATAAAATTACATGAGTACTTTCACTTGGGGTCCCTTTTCTATCCCTTGAGAAACCAACAGCGGTTCGTGCTAGCAATAACCACCCCATTCACTCATCACTTTGCAAATGTCAGCAGCTCCAAACAAGACTCGTGTAGCCTTGCCTGTGCAGGTTAGGGTACTATGGAGCCCTAAGCATGCTAACCCTATGCGGTGCAATTAGCCCGAGCAGCTCACAGAGACTCAGACACCTATATCCATCCGTCATCGCCCCTTGCTAGCCAGGGAAAGGGATAGTCTATTTACAGCATATAAAAAGAAAGAAAGAAGCGTTGTTTTCACTAGATACTCAGCAAATCATACTTCACAGAGGTTTCTCTTACAGACTTCTCAAAGGCTTACTGCTTTAATTCTAAACTAAGCACTTCAAGTCCAAATCACCATACAGCTAGTGATTTTTACAAGTCCCCTGTTCATCCAAATTAATTTTCACCATTTAACTATAACTTACTTTTTATACTTCACTTAGCTTAAACAGTTAAATCAGGCAATCTGGTCTTTGCTCAAAGTGATTTGTTGTGGGTTTGGGTTTTCCCCCCCAAAAAACCCTACAAAGACTAGTTCTAGTCCCAACAGAAGTTTGGCTTTAATAACTTTTGCAGGTAGTTGCTTAAAAGAGTACCTTTAGAAAAGAAAGTTTCAATTATGAAGAATAACACATAGAATCTGTTTTCCAGAGCAACAGAGGAAAATTCATTTAGCCCCGCATCTCGTGGAAGTAGTTCCCTCGCAGGGGAAGGGCTATTTCTAGCACGCCTGCTGTGCTTTTCTGGCAAGCAGCTAGTTAGAAATGTGGTGTTTGATAAAAGTGGACAAAGCCTTCCCTTGTACTGCAAATCACAGCACGGTCCCACTGGTGGGCTGGCCTGGAGCGCTCTGTAGCAATCAGTGCCATACTTCAGCCCGCTAACATTAATCTTCCCTTTCTGTCAAAAGTCTCTGGCGCAGGCTTGGAAAAGCAGGCCAACAAATTAAACTTCCCCCCAGCTCATTAAAACTGAAGAGTCAATCTAACACTCTGACTTTTATGTGCCCAACTTCTGCTGCGTTCAGCACCGAACAGTTAAAATGAAATATGTGGCTGGAAGAAACTTAACAGTGGAGTATTATGCAGGATGGTATTCCCATCAGCGTCGAGCCACATGTTGTTCCACTAAAGTCAGCAATGCGCTGAGGTATGCACGCAATTTTAAAGAGTGTACATGACACAGCTCTGAACAAGCTGCAAAAGGAGTTGTAGCGCAGTCGGGTAACGCTTCGCTTCCCAGCCTACCCATCTGGTACGGCTTTCTCTGAGCTGCGCCTCGTTCCTTTCACCAAGTTACACGGCTGTGCTGCGAACAGGCTCCTGGCTGTCCCCGTCCCCACTCACTCTGCCACCACACATCCCATCTGACAGGTTAAACTTTAAAAATATCCTTACGGAAGGATGGTAGGAGGAGATGAAACATAAGAGGCACCTGTTGCATAAATGACTACCAAGGCGGCAAGGGGATGGTCAGTTTGATGTGATGCAGCTGACTATATATATGTGTGTGTACATATATATAAAATTTATTTATTTTTTACCGTGAGAACAATCAATCACTGGAACAACCTCCCCAGGGACATGGTAGAGTCCCCATCACCGGAGGTTTTCAAGATGGAACTGGACAGGGTGCTAGGTAATCTCATCTAGGCTCCCTTTCCCACCAAAGGGTGGACCAGATGATCTTCAAGGTCCTTTCCAACCTGGGCTGTTCTATGATATACTTCTGCTTCCCAGAAGCTTTAGCAGCATGAGTAAGACAGAAGGAAAAAAAAAAAAAAAAGCTTTTGAAGGACAACGCAACCCAAGTCAAAGTGACTTGACATCGTAAGTGCTTCCATCAGCTATCTGTTCAGCTTGACCAGTAAAGCCACCTTTTACTTTGCTCAGCGATACGGCTGTGTGAAAGGATGAAGCCTTTTCACGACCAAAGAGACACAACCGGAGAGACATGAACAGCCCACGGGAATACAGTGCTTCACAAACCCAGGCCGCCCTCTCCCACCCCACCCGGCCGGCTGTCCACGGGGCAATCGCTACCGTCCCCCCGGTCGAGCAGGGGAGCACGGACAGACCATACCCCTACACAATGCTGCCCCAAGGCAAGAGAGGACTCAAACTATCTTAAGCACTTACAACACAGCCCCTGCCAGACGCAGGCAATGATTTAGCATCGTAAAAATGCTTGTCTGACCCTGCTTAACACTGTTTACATGTGCTTGGGCACATATATCACTGTCATGCCGACTGCCAGCAGCGCACGCTGTTTTACACGCATATTTCATTACCTTATTCTATATATAACATTCCTCATCGCTTAAGGTAGGGCTTCTGAGTTATTTTAAAGTTCATCAGAAAACCTGTAATTTATTTTTGGGACGACGACGAGTTGAGGAGAATGAGTAAGTCAGAAAACGATCAGTTCCTTATTACAGCAAGCTATTGAAGTATCAAATGGCCACTCTCATAGCTAATGGAAATGCTGAGTTCTGACCAAATTAAAGCTGATAGGTAATTTAATTTTTCCTACCATTCTCCCGACATACTTAATAAGTACGCTACATCTAACACCGAAAGCATATCTCTAGAATAACGACATTACTGTTGAAGCTCTAAGCCATTTCATTTTAAAAAGAGAAAAAAAAAATACAGCTTACACTGAGGGGTTGTAACTTTCAAAACCAAAGTCTCCCTTCTGCCTAGATTTTTCATTCTTTTTCTTTTATTATTTTTAAATTAGCCCAATGACTTATTGGGAAAATGTATTAAAAATGAAAAAGCAAGCAAATCCGAACACGAAAGCCCAAATATCTCAAAATTGTTCTTGTAGCAAATAGTGGGCCAGTGAAAAAGGGCTATGGTTTTTCTGTGCTAGATGCCATAAGAAATACTGATCTGGATCCTCAGCTGACAGAAATGGGACAGCTCTGCTGATGTCAGAGGCTGCGAACGTACTCAGGCGCAGGCCCGTTACGCTTTTTCATCCTCAGATAGTTCCAGACCTGTTCTGATAGAAAACTTCAGAGCAGAACTGCAAATGCCATTAAGAGAAGAACTCATGCTATATCAAATTCAAGCAACTTCAATTAAAATGTAAGGAAAGCGTCACCTCTATCCACATCAGCAACTGGGAAAAAAATCCTTAAAAAAAACCTAAAAAGAACTTTTAAAAATTGGGATAGAATGGAATTATTTCTATGTAATGTCTTAATTACCTAAATAAATGGAAGAATCTCCTCTTAACCTGTTAAAAAAAAAAAGTCTTTTTTACCCCTATAAAAATTATTGTTTTGATCAATGCAGCCTCTGAGTTCCATCTCACATAATGCTTCAGAGTCAAGGAATGGAGAAATTATTAACAGGGTAAAAAAAAAAAACAAACCTCTAAGAACTCTGTGACAGTAGTTCGTTTTCTTCAAATACTATGCACACTGACATTAATTAAGCTGTGACAAACCTATCAACCCAGGGATCACCTTTACAGGAGCAAAAGATATAAAATGAATTGTTTTAAATAGTCCATTAATTAAAATGGGAAGTGATTACGGCGTAACCTCCCGAGGCCGCACGCACGCCGAGAGGTGAAGGGGCTGACCACTGCCTGCTCTTCATCATGGCGGCGACCCTCACAGCACCCTCCACAGCAGCACCTCACTAGGGAGAGGAACAAGCACGTGGAAGAGCACTTCAGATCTCCGACCAGACTTAAAGAGTTCAGCATCTACAAACAAGCACGAGTTCGTTGCAGATATTTGAAACGTTAATGATTCTGCGATGCATGTAAACCACAGCCGGCTCTATTCAGACGCTGGCGTCGCACCAAGACGCAAGCGGCAGCACCGCGGCTGATGCCAAGCACTGTCCGTTCGGGCTGCTCTCACGAAGATTTCCTCCCCTCACTGTCTTTCATGGCATGAAAAGCAGCTTTGCCCCTATTTCCCCAGTCAGAGGATACAAACAGTTACTCGGTACAAATCAGAAGCTGAAAAAGGCAACAGCTATTTTAAATTAACTGCTTCCACTCCACAGCCGCTACATCCTTTTGCCTCTTTCACCAGCAGGTCTTCATGGCATTGTCATCCCACGGATCAAAGACACACGCATGAATAAGCCCTCGACCTCCAAAAGCACGTGCACAAACTCCCCAAAAGCCCACCAACAAACTGGCTTCAGTTCTGCAGGAGAAAGAGGGAGCAGAGGGCCCTTGCTACCACATACCAAACCATTTTGGTATCTCAAACACTGCGCAAATATTTCACGTGAATGCTTTTCTGCTTCATGAAACCAAAGCTCCTTGTACTTGGAAAACAGTTAAATCACAAAGCATCTGGAGAAAGAAGAAAAAATAGCAAATAGTATTTGCAACGTGTGGAAAGAAATTGGTAGATAGGACTTGCTGCCCAGTATGCTCGATGTATATTGCTGGAAGCTTATTTGCAACATCTAAGCACGCAAAATATTTGCCTGCATTGGCCCCAAAAGATGTATTTGGAAACCAGGATAGCGGTCATGGTCTAAATGGAGAAAGAGCACTGTAGTTTTAATGTGATTTAAGCCAAGCTCCAGTTGGCATGTATTGGGGTTAAAGCGGGAACATGGTATCAACCCTCACTTCCTACAACGTTGAAAACAAACCTGTTTACGGCGATTCCGACCAGGATTTTCCATCCAGACAGCTAACACATGTACATTTCCAGTAGCAAAAGCACAGTCCGGATCCTGGCAACCTACAATGCTCAAGTCCTACCAGGGTGTCTCTGAGATGCAGACACACGCGAGATGATTCCCCTGATTACGTGGACGCTAATCCCAACAGTAATCCTCCCCAAAAGCAAAAATATTACAAATTCTTCAGAAGGCACTATTCAGAGCTCCACGATGTAAATCTATTGCAGGAGCCAACATTATAAAGGGGTGTTTTTCTTCAACATTTTGCAGGTGACACACACATCTATAGAAACATTCCTTTATAGAGTTCAATCCAAAACAGTTGTAAAGAAAATTTACTTTAACGTTTTATATATGCAAAAACCTATATATAGAATTCTTCATATTGCATTTGTAACAAAATATATTCCTATTTTCCAATCATAACCATTTTGCCTGTGCAAGGAAACATCAAATTGAAAACAGCCTCCAGGGTCCTTTCCACTTGAACTCCTCTCCCACAGACCTAAGAGGACAAGCTGGCGCTATGTTTCTACATTACTAACTCGGAACCAAGTTATCTTCTTATTCTTACCTTTTGTGTACTTGGTATAAAAAAAATACATGAATTATTTTCCCAAGCTTTGCTATAGAGGTGCCTTATTTTTAATCAGTTGCTTTGTAAGAGCCAGTGTAGCTAGAATTATTCACTAAGGAATTACCTGACAAATCCTATTAACATAAATGGCATTTACTGTAGAAAGTAAGCAGATTAACACCAGGAACTAAGGGTGTAAATTAAGACTATGGGGCAAATTAGCACCTCTACAACTATGATCCATTTTATCGATACCATGTACAAGAAATATCTATTTGCTGCTGTGTTTGGAAAGACTCCCAATAACTGAATTCTACCATTTATTTTTTCTTAATCTTCTGTCTAATGAAGACTCTCTCAAAAAACTAACAAAAAGAAAAAAATCCATGACCATTTTGTCTCCACAAAGTGGAAAATCCAAATAAAGCAGCTATGTTTAAAGTTTTAAAGGTAAAATTGATTCCATTATCCAAAGAAGAAAACAGCAAATGACAAAATGAACAACTATGTATCATGTCGGCTTTTAGAGTGCCCCACTTTATTCTGTCTATGCTTCTCAAAATCTAACACTTTAGACTCTAGTGCTAACCAATATTCACATATATAAAATCATATCAATAAGAAAGGCAAGCAGACTTTTCCCCAAAGCAGTAATTGCTTATTTGTGAGGAGTTACTGCTTAATGTACCCAGCTCTCTAAGAATATAGACATCTATTTCACAACAGTTGTGTAATTCAAACAAGGCCCTAACACAAATAAAGTTCAACTGGCCGCGTTGCCCTTCACGCAGTAATTTTGTATGGATGAGCTGTCATTTTAAATTTGACTGAAAATAACCGTATACACCTTAACTGGATTAAAAAGAACTAAGCCACTTCTCCATAATAAAGCCAATTACCGAGCAGCAGGGATCCACTTCATCATCAATTAATCTAGTCAGTGTGATCACTATTCAATACATGCAAAAGGAGAGCTGCATTTAAAGAACCTTAATTAACTCAATGCATAACAAACCAATCAGGGGAAATTCATAACACTTTTCTCCTGGTTTCATGAGACACTTCAAACGGGCAAATCTGCTTGCAGAAATAAATGTTTCTTCAGTATGAAAACAATTTTGACTTTTTTCTTCTTACATAAGGGGATTTATTTTGTTAAAAAAGAAATAGCCACCTAAATATTGAGAGATTAACCACCTCAACGGGGGTCAAACAGTTTGCAGGACACACACACAGCTTTCCTAAATAACCATGCTTACTGACCTCTCCAAAGCACCTAAAGCTCCAACGATGACAAAAATCTACCCAAGAACACGATATTTCATCTATCTTGCAAGCAAATATAACTGGTTTAAGTATTTAATGCAGCTATAAAGTCAGCTATTTCTAAATAAATGCCCGATAACTTTAACACACTTTGCAACTAAAAATACACTTGCATGTGCAGCATTTCCACAAAAGAGAACAAAATGTGACCTCCCAGAAGACCGACTGTTCTTCTGCTGTTTACAGCTGTTGCTTTGGTGCCTTTGAAAACAAGCCCCGTTCCCAGAAGCAATCTCCCCACTGGGAATCCAGGCACAGCAGCTCCCGGCATGCAGGGACGGGACGCCTGCCGGGATGGCGAGGATGGATGGGGGCAACCCGGATTGGGGTCTCCTCCGGAGGGCAATGCACACCTGGGCTCAGATGCCGGTGTTTCAGGTCCCCTCTGCTGAGCTGGGCAGAAATACAGGCTCTTAAATGTCAGTGCAAAGAAAGCGTGAACTTTCTCCAAAGAGGGGAACCTGGAATTCCCTGTCTCCTGAACTTTACGCTAAGTTTCTAACTCTCAACAGGATACTAGAGTTAAGGTCAAGATAATATAAGACACATCAGTAATTAAAAATAATACTTTTTGGAAAGGGTTGGGGGGAGGAGGGTTTCTGCTTAGTTTTGTTTGGTGTGGTTTTATTTTTGTTTGGGTATTTTTTAATAGACTGGGAAAAATCTTTAATAAGATGCTGAATTCACACACTAATGGAATTATGGAAATGAGACTATCAAGCACTCAGCCAAAGATAACAAGGAACAAAGACGCTGGCTTCTGAAAGTGAAAACCGCTCCTCTCCAGTCTATTAGATTAGTCTGAGACAGCCAACAAGACAGCAATTACAGAAAGCGACGTGATGAATAGCATTTACATGGTCTTCCAAAAAGTCTTTATTAAAAAGTCCCAGACAGCAAGTTAAAGAAGCTTCTGCAGACATTAAGTACCTTTGAGGCTGGAATCCAAGGCCAGGGTTAGACACCAGCTAACAAAGGAAACCCAGCGTGTCCTCACATTACCAGGCTTTAGCAAGCTCGCTTTGTAAAACCTTTGTCTTCAGCGAGGTGGGGGCCAAAGAGCAGAGAGGACAACTGCACCTGGACATGCCACGAACAAACTGAGTGAGAAACCACTGTGCAGCTCTACGTTTAGTAGGTATCAGTCTCACAATCTGCGTCATTTTTTATGAACTTGACATGCATTTCCACCAGAAATTTGCTCGATAAAGACAAAAGGAGGAGAAAGGTAAAAGAGACATAGAAGAAGGGTTTCTTATTCCTCTAAAAGAAAATAAGAGGACATAACACACTTATGTTATGTCTTATGAGGAGCAGCTGAGGGAACTGGGGTTGTTTAGCCTGGAGAGGAAGAGGCTGAGGGGAGACCTTATCACTCTCTACAACTGCCTGAGAGGAGGTTGCAGTGAGGTGGGGGTCGGTCTCTTCTCCCAAGTAACAAGCAATAGGACGAGAGGCAATGGCCTCAAGTTGTGCCAGGGGAGGTTTAGATTGGATATTAGGAAAAACTTCTTCACGGAGAGGGTTGTCAAGCACTGGACCAGGCTGCCCAGGGAAGTGGTTGAGTCCCCATCCCTGGAGGTATTTAAAAGCCGGGCAGACGAGGTGCTTAGGGACATGGTTTAGTGGTGGACTTGGCAGTGCTAGGTTAACGGTTGGACTCTATGATCTTAAAGGTCTTTTCCAACCCAAACGATTCTGTGATTCTATGTTCCTGGCCCCTCTTACCTGTTGAAGGGTACTTAAAGGCAGGATTGTCCTCTACCGCTGGCACGCTGGGAGCCTTGCAGGCAAACCTCTGCCGGTGCTGCTGCACGTGCTCCCCAGGATGCACGGCATCAGCCTGACTCATTTCGCTGGGCTGAGCCGTCCCACTGTCCCCTGTGCTCTCCATGGAGCGGGAGGGACCCTCACGGGGACCTGTGGCCGTCCCCGAGTCACCCCCAGAAGGGGGTTTGTACCAAACGGCCGGGGAGCCCACAGCAACAGGGCTATTCACAGCAGAAGGGCGGACCCTCAGCAAGTCAGGCTCATCATCTTCAGGGATCGGGTTGTACCATATTTCTCCTTCATCATCCGCATCGTTATCCTCACCAAAGTCCAAGGCAGCGGTCCTCGGCACGGCAGGGCTTGCGGAGCTTGGCAGGGTACCGACAGGAGCACAGCTTCGCACGGGGCGCTCCCGCCCCACTGGTGACATGGAAGGAGCCCACAGCACTGCAGGTTCAGGCAGCAGGATGGGAGATTTGGGTACCGGGATAACAGCCCCGTGCGTTTCCTTACAGGTGTTTTCTTCTTCCAGAGGAAGAGGAGGAGGTCGGTGTGTGCTCTGCTGCAGCCAGCTGCGTTTCTTAGAAACAGTAATGCTGTTCGCCTGCGGCCTGTGCTCAGGGACCTCGCTGGCCTCGGGGAACTTGGGCTCCTTCCTGCTTCTCGAAGCTATGTAAACATTTTCTATTAAATCTGTTCCCAGAAAGGCAAAAAAGAGAGGGAAAGACAAATGTTTAGAATATTGTTTTGCTTTTGACAGATGAACACATACGCTGTCGTATGACATTTGCATTAGACCTCATCCAAAAGGACAAAAGGTAAGTTGATGTGATCATAACGTTAGATTTCAGCCTGTCAAAGCAGAATGTGCACATAATTAATAAAGAGTCAGGCTTGTTTGGCTGTGTTTTTAACACCATGTAATTTAGATAAATGGCAGTGAGATAGCCCTGCTGAAAGGTCACGCATACTTAGACAGAAACGGCTGCTTTTTGTTCAGCTAAGTTCAGGTACAGTTGGTTTGGAAAGTTGCTATGTAGTATTTCCACGGTCTACTTATGCCAATGAAGAAATAGCCCCTGGTTTTACTATAAATGTATAGCTTAGACGGCTACAAAAAACCCACACAGATTCACTTCTAGATTTAGATAGAAAATAAAGGTGAGGCTACGTCTTGCATAAAAAACCTCCAGAAAGGACTGTACTTACCAGCTTCATCCTATAATTAAGACAGAAGCACGCCCTGATTTGCAGGGAATAAACCAAAACACACCATCATGGAAGGAAGGAAGGAAGAAGAAATGTAGAAAAGTTCTTAAATATCTCATTACACGACAAAAATTTCACGTATCACCTAATCAAATTCCACTGACTGCTCCCAAAACTTGACACAATTTCTCTAAAGCAACGGCCAAACGCTGCTCAGCCACTACAACTGAATGGGGATAACTGGGTTCTCATAAAACAGACAACTTGTTTTCACGCGAAGCCCTCTGCAATTGGAAATTCCAGATGGAAGCAGCTATTTGATACTGCTTGAACATTATTCTCAGCAAAAAAAATTATTTACACACCATTAACGGATATTAAAATACGGACACCTCTCTGGAGGACTCAAGGAACAGCTCTGTAAATCCAGCTAAGTTCACTGTAGACAAGGAGACAGGAAAAAGACTGTCACTTGAACACCTTCCCTTCAACCCTCTTTTTAGGTTTGTACGTTAATGACAGAAGAGATCCTTGATAAGATCTGAAACACCACCATTTCGTCTGATGAAAGGTTCATCATTTGGTGATCTTTTTTTTTAAAAAGTGAGGTTTACTTTTTTAGCTAAACTGCAACATGAATACTTTGTGATTTGAAGAATTAACAAAATTAACCACGCTCATTTCGAAGGCTGTGCACACCTCCATTGAAGTGCTTTGCTACACTGGGGCCTAAGTCAGTCAACTAACAGAATCTGAGGGAAACGTGAAAGCAGGACTGGGGACGCAGACCTCTGGCAAAGTTTCAGTGATTTGGCAGCAACCGTATTCCTTCCCCCACCCGCAGCCTGGAAATGTAAGCGTGCCATTGTAAAGCTTCCCCTTTACACAATTTCACTACTATTTCAAGTAAGAACTAACCAAAAGGATGGGGAACTAATCTGCAGTGGGCACAGGGCTATGCCTACATTTCCAAGAAGTCATTTCGCATCGGGGTCTTCTTGGGCAGGCATCCTCCTGCCGGCGATGGCTACCTCGAAGCCCTCCACTTCTGCACGGACAGCCCAAGGAGCGGTCCCTGCTCCGGTGACATAAATAGATGGAGCATCCGAGAGCTGTATTTCCACAAACAAAAATATCTGCTGCTTCCTGCCTCACTGTAGAAATGCAGGCGCTTCCGCGCTGGTTAAGACAGACTGCAATTCCCAAAACAGCGGGCTCCTAAGTAGTACAGCGTGCCTAAATATACACCCAGTGACACATCTGGTGTCAGCCTCAGGCTGCCCTTCGGTCCCAGCGGCAGCAAATGCAGAGAGCAAAGTCAACTTTCCTTTCAACATCCATCCGGGTATCTCAGTAACAAACCATCTGCACAAGCTTTCCGCAGAAACGTTAATAATGGAGCACCTCCAGCGTACTCCAATAACCCTACTGCTTGCAGAGACACGCCGCCCATCGCACGGATTCAAAACTGCCCCTTCTCCGTCTCCGAGTCAGCCAACACGCTGCCATGATTGCAAATGTTCACCGAATCTCATCCAAATGATACACTTACACATAAGTCTTCCAACTGCAGTTTCTGCAATTGATAGCAGTATTTGCAAGCGCCGCTTCTCCTTTATTCGAACTTGGCCCTGATCCTGAAAGCCCTTATGTCTGTGTTTATTTTAGTAACAAACTGTTTCCCATGCAAGTATCTGCACAACCACTGGTTCAGTGTAACACAGCAAGTTTTAAACGTCGTTAGCTGTTATAGTAACGAGCCACATTTACGTAAATACAAAGCTTTCAGAGATATACGGGTCAGGCACTTACTTTTTGTTCTAGAGTAAAGGTTCATTGGGAAGAACGCTGCCTACTCTCTACTAGTACTCTAACACATTTCATATATTCTAAAAATATATATTAAACCTCCACACAAACACAGAACAAGGCAATGGTTCCTTCCCAAAAGGCTTCAATATGGTGTTGAATTAAAAAAAAAAAAGTCAGGTGCTCCCTTCACCTTCACCTCTAGTGACAAAAAATTAAATAAATCACTATTTAAAGTTAAAATATTACGGCAACGACACATGTATTCTCAGAACCAGAGCCTCAGTGTTTCAGCTCAACTGAGGTCAAAATTGATATTCTGCCTATTGCGTTGGCATATAAAATATTTCAACGTGATCCTGTGCACTGCTTTTCAGGTTGTAATGAAGAGGGGAACAGCTTTTTCCAGCTTCTCCATATATGGATCGAAACAATTCATAGTTTTTCTGGTTGTAATAGCAGCTATTTAAACACGTTTTCTTTCACTAAGTTTCCTAGTTAAACTATAAAATATAACAACTCTGTATTTAGATAGAACAACAGCAAGACTACAAATTTATTTGTAAGCTTTCAAGTGCACCTTTAAAAAAAAACAAACAAGCAAGCAGCAAACAAAAGCCTAAGAATGACAGTCATATTGCAGTCATATTGTAAGAAAACATGCAGGGATTCCCACACAGTAGTGGTCTAAAGTCAAGAACCTCTTATTTTAATGAGGAATTTTTATTCCCAAGAAGAAGAGTAATTACAGATACGAGGATGCTACAGCGTTGCGGATTGATTCAAGACCTAAATTTAGATTTGCTGAAGTGCCTGATCTCTGCTCACAACAAATTTGAAGGTTTCACAAGATCCGGAAAAAAGACAGAAACTTTCCCAAACGTGAGTAAATAACTTATTTAGCTTCACTGCGTACTGGCAGCTCCATCTAAAACCCGATCGGTTTTCAGGCTCTGTTTTCGTTTCCTTACAGTTTATATAAGCTAGCACTGACCAATGAAAATAACGTTAACTTTTTAAACATGGACGATGGGCTTAAAATAAGGAATAAAATAGCACCGAGCCCTTCTCCCTGCAATTGCTGGCGTGCTGCAAAGGCTGAAGTTTGCGGAGCCGCGACGCTGCCCGAGTTCCCAGCACGGCCGCTTTTTGCTTCAGCAGTTTACTGCAGTCTGACCGACCCCGTTCTGTTCTAATATGTTAAAACATCGAGTATGAGCTGCAGCGAACGACCTGGTGAATTTGCGGAGAGAATGCAGATCTTTCAGAAACATGAAAAACTGAATTTTTTTTTTTTTTTTTTTAAAGCGCCGTTCCCCTGACTCGCGGAGCTTTCGCTCCCACCTCCGTGAGGAATAAAAAAGTTAGCGTCTGGAAGTGCAACCGCTCTCGCAACACGTGAAAGCCGCTTCCACGGAGAACGCGCAGCCCCGGGCACTGCCCCACCGGCGGCGGCAGCACCGGGGCCCGGCACCCACCCCCGGCTCCCCGGGGGGGAAGCGGCTGCGGCGCGTCCCCGGCGCCCACGGGACTCCTCGCCCTGCGGGGAACCGACCTCCCGCCGCCCGCGCCCGGCAGGTGGAAGGGCGGCTACGGGCGGGCAGCCGGAGCCCGGCG
>VYZW01060167.1:127161-150451 GCA_013401315.1 Balaeniceps rex
CTGCCGGGGCGGGGGACGGCCCCCTCGGACCGGCCTGACCTGCCGGGCGCGGAGGGGCGACGGCCCCGGCCCGCCTGAGGGAAGCCGGCCCCGACGGTGCGGGGCGAGCGGGACCGGCCGCCTGTGCTTGCCGGGGCGAGCGGGACCGGGGTCCTGGGGCTACGGCGGGGGGGTGGCCAGCCCGCCTCCCCGGCCCCGGGGTCCGTGCTGCTGGGGCACAGACTGCCCATCGATACCCTGAGCTGTACTCTGAGTCTTTCTCGCTGCAGCTCGGAGGATCATCATCTCCGTCAGCCATGTGCATAGCATTTCTTGCCAAAGACTAAGAGATTGACAGCGTGTTTTAAATACTTCTTTCCCCTTGATGTTTTTCGTTTCGTTTGGGATTTTTTTTTTCCTCCCCGAAGAAACACATCTGTAGGCTGCAAAGTTATTTTTCCCCGCTGGGCTTGGTCTGTGCATGTGGCAGTTCTTGCTTCCCAGCAGGTTTTTAGACAGTTTCCCTGCAGCCTGGCAGCGCGGGGAACAGCGACGCGCTCTCTTGAAAAGCCTTTGCACGCTCCTCAGCAGAGCAACGCCAGCGAAGTGGGGATGAAGCTGGCTTTGGTGTTAGAAGCCTTTAGTATTCCAGCCAAAATACCACACGGGTAAAAGACAAATGGCATTAGGGCAGGGCAAATAATGTACTGAGGCTGCTGAAGCGGGCAAAAATTTGGTTTTGGTGTATGTGTTGCTCAGCTACGTCGCGCGTTAGCTCCATTAGCAAGCACGCAGCCCTTTGAAACCAATCTTGGGAAATGGTATGTCACTGATTTTTTTTTTACCAAGATAAAATACCGAGGCAACTTTCATTGGTTAACATCTACATGGATCTACGTTTCATTATCAACAACTTCAGGAATTTTGCAGCTTTCTGTATGACACATCTTACAAACGATCTGCGATGCACCTATCCTGCGGTGGGTGAGAGCAAAGGAGCCATCGCATTCCAGAGTGGCTTGGATGTCGCCTCCCCGCAGGCATTCCACGCATTCTGTGTGCCAAGCGCCGCGCTGCCTCGGTGCAGGACAAACCCCCAAATACGGGGCTGCAGGAAGCGCTCCTTTGGTTCTGCAGAAAACGACTGCAGCTCGTGAACATGGCACGTATTCACAGATTTCCTCTTTCATCAAATTTTGACGGGGATTTAATTATTTGATCATTTGAAACTAAAGATTTTTGAAGCACATAATTAGATTAAGTTTTTGAGTGAAACACACCAGTAGTAACCCAGTAATACCTGTAATGTAAAAAAAAAAAAAAATTACAAAGTAGTTACGGTTTCTCTTAACCTAAAATAAAGTTCATGATAGTTATCATATGGCACACTGCAACAACTTGGAATGCCATTTTCCCATCCTGTCTTTTGAAACCGTTTGCATTCCTTTAAATGCATGTATTGGGAAATACCTGCGTACAAGTTTCAGAGCAAGATGTAAGACCATGCCAGAATGCTTTTTGTTGGGAAAAATGATAGAGGAGACAGCAGCGGCTGGGACGATCCGATGCTCGCTGCTGTGCAGGTGAGGAGCTGCGGGTCCCGAGGGGTCTGCCTGGCCTCTGTCCCTGCCGGCATCAGATCCTGCCCCTCAGACAGCCGCGTCGCAGCGCCCGCGGGCTGGGCTAGGAACAGCGTCTCAGGCAAAGGAGTGTGCAAGAACGCATAAAACCAAAACTATTGGTACTTCTCTGACAGTGCACTCACTATGCACCATTAGTGCATCTACCTCCAGCAGATTAATTCGCAGTTACGTTATCTGCATTACCCATGGGCCCACCAAGTAAAGCAAAAGCCCAGTGCCACCTCCTCTAAACCAATCTTACCTTGTTTGAGTGGTTAAGCTTTCATCCCTAACAAAAACATTTGATTTTCAGGCTGGAATCAGTATCTAAAGCTAAGCCTTTTACTACACCTTCCAGAACTGTGATCCTGATCTGTAAGGATACGGTCAAAGACGGAAGGTATAAACATATTTGATGGCACTTTTTTGTTCATCTCATAGTCGGATGTTGAAACAGGTTGCCCAGAAAATCTGTGGAAACTCCCATCTTCGAGACACTGAAAACTTGGCTGGCCCTGGCCCTGGGCAAGCTGACCTACGTGGCTCCTGCTCTGCGTTGGGGCTGAGCAGAGGCCCTCCAGAGGTCCTGCCCAACCTAAAGTACTCTCCCGACTTGAAACCTTTCCATGTATCGGAGCTGCCGTCCTCCCTAGCTCAGACATGGCTTGGATAGAAGGAATGAACTCCAGCTGAGCAGAACACCAGCGATAAAATTTACCAGTGGTTTACCAGCGGTAAAATTCTGCACGGGCACCACAGCTCGACGGCACTGACCTTACTGATGCTATCAGGAGGTCAGCTGTGCCACCAGCAAATGCGTGCCTAAAGCAAAGGGCGTGCGTTTGAAGTCTGGAAGAGGGGATGTGCCCCATTAAAAAGCACTGAAAAGATTCAAAACAGCTAGGAGATGAACTCTAGGCCTTTTCTGCAAGGAAAAGTTGTTGCAACCATTTCAAACTGAGCGAACAAAAGAAGTCTACACCTACCTTGACTGTCAGCGTCATACCTGCAGATTTCCGACCCGTTCTAATGGGAAATCAGATTCCCCCTGCCTACCCATGCCTTAGATCGGCTGCATTAGTGCCCTAATGAATAACAACTTACTGCACTTACAGTAACCGTATGTAATTTTTAGCAAGTTCCTCTTATTTAGGTGGCATTTTTGGCAATTTTTGTTAGTTGGATACTTTCTTTTAGCAATTAAAACGATATCAGTAGAAAGTAGGTACTAGCCAGAGTAAGGACCAAATCCTGCAAAGAACCGGAGCGCTGATGTTTGGTGTGCAGCGCTGCCTTCTCCCATGAGTATTAGCTATGGAAACAAAAGAAAATTCAACATCATTGTGTGTTCTGTGCTGCTTCACACAGTATTTTCCTCATGTTCTGTATGGTTTCAAATGTTAGTTTAAGCATTTAGATTATTCCTCTATGCAATAGGCAAGCAGGAAATAGCTCGGCGAAAAGCTGCCAATAGTTGAGTCTATAAACACAGTTTGATCTGTATCTTAGAAAATTGTTTCCATTCCAAACTGTGGTTACAAAGCACTTTTTCTTGTTGGCAGCTGGATTTTTTTTAAATCCCTATGCATCCTGTATTTGCCCAACAGAGTTGGCATTGATCACCAAAAAAAAAACCAAACTGCAGATAAAATAACATTAAGGATCTGGCTGGAACTAACTTGAGCCAGTGGAGTAAGAGTCAAAGCTGAGCTTTTGTTTTCAGCTCAGCCTGTTTTGTTCAGGAGGTGCAAAGCACTCTGCTGAGCGCGAGTCCTTTTACTCGGCCTTCTACAAAAAGTAAAAGCCGCTTCAGGAGGATGGGATTAGAGCTTGCATCGACTTGAAGAGGCTTCTTATTAGGAGACTGGCAAATATTTAGGACCGGTTAAACAGTGTGACTTTAAACAAATAGAAAGCAGTATTCTTCTGAAGGTACAAAGAGAAATGTTTTTAAAATTTTTTTTATTTTATTAACAGACTGAGATTTTGCCAATTACTTAATCTTCTCTGAGTTGAAGACTTGAGAATTGTAAATGACTGCACAAGCAAAAAGGTCAAACTTAAGTTGGGGGAAAAAAAAAGCATTGATGAGAAGGACATCCCTGCTGAAGAAGCTGATGCATAGGTGGCAATGTTTGGGCACCGATATAGCCGAATGATGACGTTACGCAGAGAAATAGTTCCTAATAAAAGACCGACAAATAACCTTTACAGCCTTGCTGACAGTTTCGGAGGTCAGCTCTGCCTCAGCAGATGCCGTGGAGAAGCTGTGCTTTCCTTAGTGCACAGGCTTTCGTTTCTGTACAAACTCAGGGACGGGTTTTGAACTGCTCTGGTCTGATTTTGGAAAATTCCATCCCTCATAGCGTCTAAGACCCGCTCCTGTGCCTGAAATAAAAGTTGCATATTAATTTAGGATGTAACTGTGTAAAGATATACTTTATTTTACTTCAGTGGGATTCATTCATACGAGTAAAACTAAAAGCATCTGGAAACGTGAGTGAGTCTCCTTTTCATTAAAGCTTACCAAACCGGCATCTTTCTTCTCTCAAGACCTGTTGCAGACAGGGGGATAAAGTGACAACTATATGACTAAAGCGGAGCTGATGACAGCTGGGAACTGGAAGCATTTGAATGCCCCAATAAAATCTATGAGCACTCTTTTTATTGAAAGCGTCTGCCTTCCTGACATCGAAATGGACTGAAATAAGAGTCCCATGAAACCCTATCAGGCAGCTAATAGCCGTGTGCATTATCCCCAGCCTGCCAAACGACTGATCTCTCTCAGATGCAGACACCACTACAGTCATCCATCCCTTTGTTACCCCCAGACCCTCTTTTGAACCGGCCAGCCGAGGCACCCCCGAGGCCCAGAGGGTCCAGAATACAGCTGGTTATCTTCTTAGGAAGACAAACCAACGGGAGAATAAACCATTTATATTCTAAACCTGAGGAGTTGCTAGACAACAGGCTGGACAAAGTTGAAGGTGTTCATTACCCAAACGGCTCCCCACCATCTGTTCCCTGGTCTCCAGCACCATTTGCAGTTGGGGTTGCACTTTTTACAAGCAAATTTTAGAGACTCCAAGAGCAGGAGTCGAGTGTTTGGCTGAGACCACCGACTCCCTTCTAGAGCGTATCCTTGCCAGAAACCCCCTTAACCCAAAACTGCTTTAAGAGGCACTGCTGTCGAAATCTTACACCCAGTGCACCACACCTGCATTGCTGTTGCTTGGCCATGGCCAACCAAACTTGGGTGCCTTCTCACAAAGAGGTAGCGGACCTCTGAGAAACCACTGCCACCATCAGTTCCTCTCTGACTCCTGTGGCATGGGCCTCCTGGGCTCTGGCGATGTGACTTGTAGCATCAGGATGGTTGCTACCCGGCTGGCTGTGAAATGCTGAGCCCGTTGCTCCCAGTGGCACGGTCTACTGGTCTTGTTAGGCTGTAATTAAAATTAAACAGGAGAGGATTTTAAGAACAATGTACGGTTAACCTAGATTCAAATGAGCAGTGTGATGGGAATACTTCTGTTCATAGCTATCAGCTAAGTTAAGCAGCAGCGGCATCCACGGCTCTGCCTTCTGTGCTTTGTTTAAACAGAAATAAGACAGTAATTCATGCTCTTTTTAGTATCTGTCTTGCACTTATTTTTTAAGTTGGTATTTGTCTTTTTAGAGAATGCAAGCCAACATCCCTATGAGCTTTTCAAAACATGTCATTGAAGTTCAGGGCTGTCATTACCACCTCTGACTGCAATCCTACAGCATGCCAGGGCTATGGTAGGATGCCAGTCTCACTGAAGATATGCTAAAAATACCAAAGTATTTTGGATACAAAGAAGCCAAAGCATTACCCATACAGTAAAAATAGTCAGTATCATGACCATCATCACCGTTACCTTCTCCTTACATGGGGACAAAACCGGCAGATCGGTGACACTCCACCTTGGTTGAGGTGAAGGTAAACACCAACGAAGAGTGTAATAAGTTCAAGCAGAAGAAAAACAGATTCAAGTTTTATGCTCAAAACATTAGGAGATCCTCTACGAAGGAACTGAAATCACTAAAGCATTTCTCTCGTTTGTCCTATCTCTTTGGGACAGGACCACATTTGCGGTCCTGCCGTTTCTGCCCCAGGGAAGAAGCAGAGCTCTCACCCATGTCCACCTGCGGTCCGTCTTTCTCCTCAGCCTCATGCCTTCGCAAAGCCTCCGCCATCATTCAGTCTCTCACAGTATTGGGCTATTAATTCAGACTTTGATTAAATATAACATTTGTGAATCTCATCCCCTAACTAGCTGGAGCTGTAAGATTTTTGAGCTGCGTCCTGTAGCAGTCCCTGTTATTATTGTACGGGAGCGTTGTACCCACTGACAGAGCCTTAGCAGAGCCAAGGGTCTGCCAGAACACACAACAGAGTCCGGGAGACGTTGCAAGGTACAGCCACCATAAATCCCATTATGCACAGGGTCCTAAAACCTGCTGCATGTGCAAAATTTCTTTATTAAAAATCCTGCAAAACTTAAAACACTGTAAGAAGAATATCTTGAATGGCTTCTGATTGCCTGTTAACGGTCAACAAAATGCCAGAACGGGGGAACACATTTAATGAACATGTTCTCGGGGGAATCCATTTCCTTAAAGTTCATTTCTTCCACTTCTATTGTTAGAAATAGCAAATGTTTTGGTTTTTTTTAATCATCAGCCTCAAAACTCTGGGTTTCAAATCAGAGCAAAGTATAGAGGACTTCTAAATGCTGTAAAAGGAAAGGCAATATTTAAAAAGAGAAGTGGAAAGGTCCTTAAATTGGAAGACTGATCCTTTTTAAGAACTGTGTATAGTGTGCTGTGCTCAAAGTACTTTACTTAAGATAATCACAAGGATGCCTTAAAGATGTGTTCTTATAATCTTAAATTTTAAGCAACAGGTATTGTTTCTGTAGGCAAAATCTGCCAATGACTTTCACATGTTGAAAAGATCTAGTCTATTTTTCTCTTTTATGTAAGCTAAATAGTTTTATTACTCAAACAACTTTATGTATGTGCATATATGATAATTTCGTTATAGTCATCCTGTACGTTACAAAGCCAAAAAAATGGGGGGGGGGGGGAAAGCCAGAGAAACCCAGCATATCACCTCAGGCTGCTGAGAGGTCTGTGGAATTTCATATATGAAATATTCTCTTCTTCCTCTCCCTTGTGTGTGCGTCAAAGGGAGCGATCAGAGAAGTTAATAGTAAGAAACTACGGCAATGAAGTCTGTGCATGCATTAGCGTGCTCGTACTCAGCTTGTTTGCAGAGTCTGAACACCACCGCTTCAGTACAGCGACTGAAAACTGGAAAAGCATTTCTGTATAGCTACACAGAGGAACCCTGGAGTTTCTTTTCCATCTCCTGGAGTACACCTATCAAGTAGAACAGATAAAACTGTGTTTCACAGGAGAGAAACAAGTTTTCCTGTGTAGGCCAGGCTCTGTGGAGCACATGTTTTGACCTGATGAGCTTTCTTGACTTGTAAAGAACAATGCGGCAAGGAGAAGACTCGTACTCGATCCGGCTGGCTCCAGCAGGGAAAGTCCCTCATTTGCAAACTTGCCAGGGTTGCTGCCTACCCTCTCCTGCCAGCTTGCTCCCAACACTCACGCACTCCTGTGATAACAAGGAATGACGAAAGCGCAGCAGCTGATGGGAAGGTGGCACGGTCAAGCTTCTTTTAATTATTAATGTCCATCATAACATCCAGTCGCCCCTGGGAGACACAACAGAATGCAAGAAAACGGAGGTGAAAAAATAGGTTTATAATCTCATTTGTGCTCCCTTAATCACATATCTCCTCGTTCGCTCGTATTCAGACCAATCTCGGTTTAAATATCTCAAGTTATATGGTCCTACTATTATCCCACCAGTCTAACCAGTCATGTGGTTAGGAAGCATTTCCAAATATTTCACCCAAATGTTAGTCAGCTATTCTATCTAGTCATGTCTCGTGATGTATTAGTGATGTCCTGCTAGTCTTCCGTGGCTGCTCAGGCTATGGCACATGGTGCCAGGTGGCATCTCTTCCCACCCAGCCCAACAGACCGCAGCCCAACAGGCAGAGGTGACACCAGACGCTGGCACAGGGGCTGCCAGCCAGCCCTGCGTGGGCTCCTCTGAGTTCCCAGTAATATTACCTGGACAATAAAATATATTTATTTTATTTACTCACACCTTGAGTACTGTGTTCAGTTTTGGGCCCCTCACTCCAAGAAGGACATTGAGGTGCTGGAGCGTGTCCAGAGAAGGGCAACAAAGCTGGTGAAGGGTCTGGAGCACAAGCCTGATGAGGAGCAGCTGAGGGACCTGGGGTTGTTTAGCCTGGAGAAGAGGAGGCTGAGGGGAGACCTTATCGCTCTCTACAACTGCCTGAAAGGAGGTTGTAGTGAGGTGGGGGTCGGTCTCTTCTCCCAAGTAGCAAGTGATAGGACAAGAGGAAATGGCCTCAAGTTGTGCCAGGGGAGGTTTAGATTGGATATTAGGAAAAACTTCTTCACTGAAAGGGTTGTCCGGTATTGGAACAGGCTGCCCAGGGAAGTGGTGGAGTCCCCATCCCTGGAGGTATTTAAAAGCCGGGCAGATGAGGCGCTCAGGGACGTGGTTTAGTAGTGGACAGGTACGGTTGGACTTGATGATCTTAAAGGTCTTTTCCAACCAAATGATTCTATATATTTAAATGCAATTAAATGCTTCAAATAATTGAAAATCAATTTACTTTTCACTTTGAAATATTTTCTGAGTGGGAGCGGAAAGTCCATGTGTCTCAGCTGATTTCAAGTAGACAGGAAGGGCTACAAAGGCTTCTGTGTTTTCTCTAGTGGGCCCTCACAGTAAGGGCACTCTTCAGGTGAGATCTGTTATTGAGAAGTGTGAGCTATTGAAAATATTCAAAATATTTACATTCTTTAGTGGATAGAAGCACTACTTTAGCCTAATCTCTTCTCTAATTACTTGAGTTTCTAGCCGTGCCACGGCATAATCTGTGTTAATGCCCACAACAAAGGCCCACAGCACTTTAATACAACAAATTTCAGGTGGATATCACAATGGTGGGGATTCTGAAAGACCATGTATATTTGCTAGCTTACATCCATTTTTCAACGTAGATTTTTTCCTTGTTTAACCCCCGCAACCTTCCTTCTCATTGCTAAAATTTGTTTCCTGAATGCCTTATTCTTCTCCAGAATCAAAAGACTCAACAGCATGTAAAACCCAAGTATTTAAAGTTCAAGTTCTGGTGTTTTTACATTGAGCTGTAAGATCTAAAATGACTGATTTTTTTTTTTTTTTTAAGTCTATTTTTGGATGGGTTTGACTTTGCATGTTTCCAAACACCAGTTTCTGCTCTGCAACATCATGCACAAGGTCATTTTCAGTGTTCTTCCACTTTTGTCTGGCAAATTCCCCTGTTGTTTATATAGACAAGAAACGCAGCTAAACAGGATATACTGAGCGCAAAAACAGAATTTGCATGGGAGGGACAAGGACAGAAGGAAGTCTGAAACTAAAATTACTCCAACTGGCTTTTTGAAACTGTGTTTCCAAGGTGACAGAAACCCATTTATTGCAAGGTCACTTATTTATCTTGAACAGTTGCCAGGATTTTGATATAATTTTTAGTTCTGAAGAACTAAAATTATTCCTCTCCTCCTCAAAATAAAACTCGACCGACCAAACTCATCACAACAGATTTTAACCGCATAGCGGCGTCTATCTTTACGACCAACAACAAAGAAAAATCAGGCCAAATTGTAAAGTTGCCAGTTTTAGCATATCCCTTTGGAAGACGTATCCCCAAATAGCACATTCTAATTAGGCATGTAGTTCGTCAGGTATCGCAGGCTAAATTACGCACGAAGACCCCGTTACAAGTTTGCAGGCTTTCCGAGCTGATGCATTGCGTGCTTCTGCGACGGACGGGACCCGGCCTGGGCAACCGTCGGCAGGTCAAAGCCTGTGGGCTGCGACAGGGAAACCTCGGGGACACGCACACGCAGAGAACGCGTTTCTTCAGATCTT
This sequence comes from Balaeniceps rex, assembly GCA_013401315.1. Classification (NCBI taxonomy): domain Eukaryota; kingdom Metazoa; phylum Chordata; class Aves; order Pelecaniformes; family Balaenicipitidae; genus Balaeniceps; species Balaeniceps rex. The sequence goes on from VYZW01060167.1 coordinate 136,822, forward strand.
CATACGTGTTCGCTACTAAGTATTTAGGGGGAAAAAAAACCCTAAGAAAACACCAAAGACTACCTCCTACACGGCTCTATAAGCAACCCCAACCTGACAGTTCATTTCAGCAACGCCACCGGTGCAGTAAAGCCGATGCTTTGTTACCGACAGTATCAAGCCTCAGGGCTTCAACACCTAGAAATCATTAGCACTTTGTCTTAGGATTCAGAGCCCTCTTTTGCACGGCACGTTTTCCTTCTTTAAGGACAAAAAAATGTAACATTCATTTTCTTCCCCTGTCCTGCTCTCACAGAAAACACTCCAAAAATTTGACTCAGAGTCATCTTCCCCCTCTACTTTGTCCGCTCCTGAAACACAACAAATGAATTAATGCTCTAAACCAGCATTTGTTTTCCTTTCTAAACAGCAAATGGGCTTAATGGTCATTAGGTATTTGCTTGCTTTACCTGAACAACCCCAGAGAACGATGCCCCTGCTTTTACCTCCTCTCTCCCTTACCCTCCCTCACTCTGCCACAGCTGAGCTTACTGCAGGGTTTTGGGGCAAGCGCCATGACACAGCCCCGTAGAAGATTCATTTCCTCAGGTGGGGCTTTACCATCTCTAGACCTCACATCCACCGCAGTCCTCACACACCTCGCTCTTCGGCCTTGGAAGGGCTTTGCCCGTGACGCTCCCAGGGCCCTGCAGAGCCCTCTCTAGGTAGCTAAAATCTGTTTATCGGTCTTCTTGACAGTCAGTCAGTTAAAATGGTTTTAACAGTCAGCAACCTCTGAACGGAGACAGGTTTACTGATCATTTTGACAGAAACCCGTGTCTCCAGGATTCAATGTGCACAAGCAGGCAACGGGCGCAGCTGGTCCCACCGACTGCCCCCACCGCCTCTGCCTACCCTGTGGAAACCAGCTTGTGACTTACAAAAGCATCCCAGTCTCCAGTGGCGTTTCTGGTTCCACACATCATTTGAGCAGGACAACAGTTGTTATGGATGGACGTTAGGAAGGACCGCTTCCCAAGGAGGCATTTCCTTGAGACCTTACTGCAGCCTTTCAGTGGGGGCCTATGGGATAGGTGGGGACAATCTTTTTAGCCAGACCTGTGGTGACAGGACAAGGGGCGATGGTTTTAAACTAAAGGAGGGGAGATTTAGACTGGATATAAGGAAGAAATTTTTTACAGTGAGGGTGGTGAAGCACTGGAAGGGGTTGCCCAGAGAGGCAGTGGAGGCCCCATCCCTAGAAACATTCCAGGTCAGGTTGGACGGGGCTCTGAGCAACCTGATGTGGTTAAAGATGTCCCTGCTCACTGCAGGGGGGTTGGACTAGGTGACCTCTAAAGGTCCCTTCCAACCCAAAGCATTCTATGATTCCTTTGCCGCTGACAGGCTGAGCCCCGTTACTCCCTGTGCTCAGCACCGCGGCTGCTGTCGCCTTAGAGATCAGCACCAACTGAAGAAGAATCTGCTCTTCCCAGGTATTAGGGTTTCCTACAGAACTGGTTGAGTCTCGCCTTTCACCATTAAGAAGTTGTCACGTTGTAGTCATTAGAGACGACTGCCGGGCAACAGAGCCAATATCAAAGCAAGCATCAATTTCTTGTGCAGAGGCAAGAGCAGCGGTGACTGCAGCTGCCGATACCGGAGTGCTGCTCGTGCTCTGCGGGGAAGCAAGACAGGGTGCATGGCGAGCAGGGTGCGAACGCACAATCGCTCTCTCCGACTGTCTCTCTTCTCAGATAACATGTAAGACATCAGCTCTCCCTGCCTCTCTAATTCGGGGTACTCCCCAGAAACTCAGTGTCACACCACTTGTCGCTCCCCGTGCCAAGTCTTGCCAGCAGTTAGCAAGCAATATTTAGGAATCCCATCAGAAAATGTACCCAAAGCATCAAATAAAAGGTGAATGATGTATTTTTATCTGTCTGAATCAGCAAGCACTGCTGAGTCATTTGTCTACTGCAAAGCACGCTGAACGTGGCCTCTGTCTTTCTGTCCGAAAAATACATCCATCTCCTCTGCTTGGCCATAGGAGATCCAGAGAGGGAAGCTCCAAAGGCTTCTAGCCCAGTCAGCCGAGGTGAGCCCCATCTTATCAATGCAGCTATACAAATCTATGCATCTCAGGCACTTTTAAGATCCCTGTCCTACTGGCTTGCGCTCTCCCTGTCAGATTTGCATACAAAAATATATTTTTTTTTTAAATACATTCACAAATGTTAAGCTGAAGCAGAATTTTTCTTTGCCTGTCAGCAAAGAGCATCTGGAAGTGATCAAGCTCTCTCTCCACCTTGCCCAAATGTCCTCAGGGAGGAATTAATCTTTTAAGACAACTATACTGAAATGAAAAAAAATGTTTTTGTAAGCTTGCTAAATTCAGATGCTAGTTAGGTTTTCCTGAAAAGAAAGCGTAGGGAGGGGAAAGGGATCCATTCTTTCTAGGAGTAAAAAAAACCCCCACAAATCACTTTCCTTATTCTACTGCTAGGTGCACAACACGGCTTCAACCCCTATCAAGAATCAGAGGCTCAATGCTATGGCCCCGGGCAGTGTACGTTCTCGTGTGTGATTAGCTTCATATGCAACAGACTTCCCATTGCCTATAGTGGGGTTCATACTTAGCTGGGCTTCATACGCACGTATAGATTCCTGCAGGAATGAATGCGGCATCTCTAAGGAGAAATATCGCCGGTCTGGGAACAGCGGATAAGCAATGATCGGTGCTGCAATTTATTCTCGTTCTCATTCTCCACCACCCCTTGTAATTAATATAAGAACCAGTGAATCTATTAACAGAAACAAAAAAAAAATCGTAAGGTGATGAAAAAGCTACGTTTAGAAGGCAATGTTGGCATGCTACCAAGAGCACAGACCTTGAATCCAGTTTGCATACAGTTGTGTTTTTCCCAGCAAGGCGTATTTTGGGGGCGAAGGCATGTCCCGGAGCCGCTCCGGTTCTGCGCGTGCAGCGCTCCTTGCGCAGGCAGGGTGTGCCCGCAGAAGTATTTCGGTTTGGATCAGGAGGCTGCTTTTGAAGTGACTCTCCCTATCAGCCCGGCAGACTCTGCTTTGGTTTTCAGAGTGCACCAACTGGATTCCTTTCAGATGAAACTCAAACCGGGAGATGCGCTCCAGGAGTGCATTTCATGCACTTGGATTGCTGCTGGGCGTTGAGTCTACGGGAGCGAAGCAGAGCTGGTCCACGGCACTGACCAGTTCACATTTTACAGGCGCTCTCCTGTTTGTGCCAAATGACTTACTAATGTAAATGTAGCCACAGATTAAAGAGCCTCCTTTCGCGTGATAACAGAAATAGAACTGAAGTGGTTGTATCTCACATAGCTTCCCAACAACCCTATAGCATTAACCAGGAGGGTCAGTAAACCTGCTTATTCTGCAGTAAAAACAGAAGAGTTACTTATTTAACGAATAAAACTCATATACAATATAATCGAGAAAAACAAACCAATGTTCAAGATGGAACTGACCTTCTGAAGTGGATTATTTCCCAAGTACCAGGAGAGCCAATTTCCCAACAGCTTTTATCTCTGGTTCTTAATGTTCAAGTGTATATCCACAATCTGGGATATAAACACAGCACTGATGGAAAATCCTATAGAGTTTCCCAGGAATTAGTGCTGTTACTAAACGCGATAGCTTTTCAGGTTAATATCCGTGGAATGCTATTAAAATCTATGGGACTTTTGCAGAATGTAAGAATTATTTTTGAAAGAGAAAAGGTTACGGTAACTCTCCCCAGACAGCGTTCAGAAAGTATTTGAAATTTACAGTGCAAAACCAGTTCAAAAAGCCTTTGTAGTACTAAGAAAATCTAGAGCAAGATAGCAAGAAAGCAACCAAAATAGACGTGTACTGTTTCAAGAGTCACTTAATCAGGTATTAGGCTGAATCCAAGAAAATCAGGGTCTATAGTTTAAAGTAGTACAGATTCAAACAGGCGTGATGCCAGCGGCTAACAAAAGCACCCTCTACTGGAATAGCCCAGCTGAAAAGCCAGCAAATGTAGAAGAGCTAAATTATTGCAGGGCTTCATTTGTCCAGTGGTCTGTTGGATAATTTTGCTGATGGAGCAGTGCATGTTTCTGCCAGCTACGTGATACTTTACCGACTCGACAGCTACTGCATGCTGCACTGTCCCAAAAAGGCTGAGAAAAGGCAGGGAAACGGGGGATTCCCAGCAGGAGGGGGGGACCAGAATTTATTTGCCACTGACTCTCAACCATTCAAGGAGCCCTGAATTTAGATCCGTAAGATCTGTGTCAGGTAAGTCTCCCTGTTTCATCAGCATTGGAATCGCTAAGTAATACAAGGAATCTATTAATGTTACAATAATTTTATGGCATATAACTCTCTGTCTTGTCTTATATAAGTCTATGTGCTGTTTTATACTTTGAAAAATTTAAGTTTGTAAGATGCAAGCAGTATTTCATTACCACGTCAAAGATCAAGGTGACGTGGCTTATTTAAACTGTCAGAGAGATACAGCTTATTTACAACTATCCAAGAGGCATGCACAAAGGTTCCTGTGAGAACAAGTCACTAATGGTAAGCAAAACCTTAGGTCTTGTATAAAAATCCGTATTCCTAGCTATTAAAACAGTATGTTTTCAAGCAAGCCATTGCCAGTCTTATAACTCCATCAAATAATGCAACTCTTTGAAACACTTCAGGCAATATATAAGCTCTTAGTCTCACAAAATGCCATTTTATCAGTCCTAAGGAAGGATTTGTGCATTTCTCTTAAGCATCTTCTAATTACAGCAGAAAGTGACACTTTTTCTAGACCAGAAGCCTAACAGAGAAATGTTTGGTTTTTTTTTGTAAACCCTTCTTTAGGTCTTTAGCAAGTAGTTGTGATCCTTCCTATGAAAGAAGTGAAATTAGTCTCTCCCGTTACCTGGTCTGGTTCCTCAAGGCATCCCTTACCACCCTGTGTCAGAGAAGTTACTCATTTAACAAAACTGGACCGTGTTCCGCTTCCCAGCAGAAAGGCTCCCCAATTACTTTTGCTGAGAGCCTGCTGCTGGGGGAGGTGGTGTTTGGTTTGGTTGGTTGGGTTGGTTTGAGGAGAGTACGTTAATCCTCTCCTGGTAAGTCCTGTGGTTTACGTTTAACTCCCCATTACACTTACCTGTGGTTACCCTGTATTAATCCTGTATTTGTTTTCGTATCAATCCATCTACAACAAGAAACAGATGGTGGGAGAAGTTAAGCAAAGGGATGGGAAATCAATGTTTGCTCCAAAGAATAGGTTCACCTTGTTAGAAGGCAGCAAAACACAGAGTACTTGCGTGGTTGCTCACAGCTACAGCGAAGCAAAGATGTGATTTACTTTTTGAAGCTACCAAGACAAAAGCATTCTAAAGATGAAGAGCACTTCATCTTCTAAATGAAGAGCGCTGATAAAATTATTTGATAAGGATCAAAAATGCTTATCTCCATTCATTGAATTCATTGCATTCTTCTGTCAGTTCAACTCCACAGGTCCTGGCTTCCCTGAAAATTCCTGCTTTTTTCAGAAGTGCCCTGAAGAAAATAGTTCAAAGGAACCAGCAGCACAAACCCATTCCAATCTCTGGTGCGACTCTGCCTTCCAGGTCCGACTGATCTTTGCACATTTCTATCGACGACACAAATTCTGTGGTCTCCTCTGAATAGGAGGTTGCTCCCTTCGGTCTGTGATACTCTCCACACGAAGAACTAGCTCACGAGAATCTCTGTCCCCCTGTTATTCCCACTATTTCTTGGTTCCTAATTATATGACTTACAAGCTTTTAGAAAGCAGTCCACTGCTGCCAACACGTTTGTCTTGGGAACGGAACCATTCCCTGAGATTCCCATGTTCCGTGGGAAGCCTCCTGTGCAATGAAAACACTGTATTTTTTTTCAGCAATTTTCTGTATTTTGCCAACCTTTTACTCTACAGAAATCCTGCTTTTCTTTCAGTCTCGACATTTTGAGACAGCCGCAGCGTGCCTCGCTAATCGCCGCCTCTTGTTGCATCCTGCTTGAAACGTCGCCTTAGTCAACACACCCAGAAAACACCTTTGGCAGCAGCGGAATCCGATTTCTTAGCAAGGTGCCTCCATTTGCTCAAGGGTTTTCTAAACACATCCCATACTAGTCATCTTTCTGAGAAGTTTTTTCCTCTGTAACGTTCATCCTCCTTTGAATTACAGAGAGAGGAGTCGGCGTCTCCTCCCGAGCACACCTGGGCAGCCATCTCCACTCTGTTGCTGCTACAGCAATCAGCCTCTCGACAAGCTCCCCTCCGCAGGGCACCGGTACAACCGTGCTTGTGCCCAGGCCTGATGGTGCTGGGGTTTTTCCAGCTGTTCGGAAACCAACCTTCCAGTCTACCGAGTAATTGTGGGTGTCCTTACACATTTTCTCTCAAAATGGAAACGCTGCACAGTTGTAGCCATTGCCAGGGGTCCCTTTCAACTGGTAGAGCCATTTATCCTTGAAGAACGCGTGCTTCCACACTTCAGCTGTAATCAGCTTCCACACTTTTAAGACGGTCCCGTGTTGTTCTCACATCAAACCCACACCCAAAGCAAAAGCACAAACATCTGTGAGTCGTCAAAGGGCTCTGAAAAAAATCAGCAAGCTAAGGCAGAAACAGGCACAAGAGCCTTTCAAGCCTGAAAAGAAAACCCAAATTGTATCCTGCTGGGGACTGAAAGCGTGACAACTTTTCATCCAAATTCTGCCATGATTTTGCAAGATGAGCAAGCTGGCAAATGAGCTTCTTGTCACCAGAGAAAGAGCCAGCCAGCGCCGCACAGCTTCTGCTTCTCTCTCGATAAAAAATCCTCCTCCTGCGCTGATTACAGGTTCACAATAAATTACCCTTTGTGGAACACACTGCACATCCCTGGCTTCCGTTTCAAATTGGCAGCCTTAAGCTTATCACAAACCATTTGTAAATGAATCTGTTCTTCAATAGCGTTAGCACGCATCAAGCTGTCGCATAGGAATAGCAGACTAAGGGAGGGATGCCTTGCCACCACCTCGCCATTAGCATTTCTGGGAGGAAACTGCCTGCCATGAAAGCCATTATCCTCAGCAGCTGTACTTCTATACTGACGTGAGTCCTTCTTTTCCAGATCATCCTGACTTTCTTGGCAATCCAAGTAATGTAGCTGCTATCGTGCCAGCATCTGGAGGCAACACAACATGTTCACTGCAAATTAAGTGCCTTCCAGCCACCGTTTTTCTAATCTTGACAAATTTTTGAGAGAATTTTCTCAGATCAAACTTGTATGCGTTTTTACTGCCTTTTTTCCCTGTTATACATAATGATCATCATCACATTTGATACGTCGTAGAAACAGTGCAATGATGAGTCAATAGAGGGCTCATTTTCAGAGCAAATCTTCCCCATCTGTCAGCGGGGGCGTATGTTCGCTGTCACTGTCTCCTCTTGAAAGACAATCCAGGATAAACTGTTCTCTAGTTAGAGATTTTTTTGAACATATGAGCTATCAGTTTAAGTTTAGTAAGTGTTCACTCACGCATTTCACTGATCCTGATGCACAGAGTAGCCAATTTTTCATGATTAGCTGCCCAAACCTGAAGAAAACCTCCAAGTAAGTTTCTGGTTCCATCAAGCTTTGTCCTTCAGCTTCTTCAGTCTTTCCCTCTTCCACTTACAAAACAAACGAGAAAATCCTTATTGCTCATTTCTTCACACTTACCTCACCTGTTTCCTTTAAGCACTGCATCGTTATAAATTTCTCGTTTTGTAAATCTGTGTCACTTCTAACCATGCAAAAAGGGGGTGGAGAAGACTTGGATCCCCTTTTGGGGGATTGTTGGATGCACTCCTATAACTGCAAGGCTTATCGTGACCGCATCTTTCCCAGTTGTGCTCTGTCTAGAGACTCACTGAGGAACTTGAAGCACGGCTGGTAATTTTACAGCTTCGTAGCTATGAATGCCATGGATGCGTTATCAGTAATCTTGATCTAGAAGCCCAACTCCAGATGAGCATTTATAATTTAGCCTATTGCCTATTTTTCTTAGAAGCTTTTCATGGTATCTGAATAAGACCTTACAGATCCTCGGCAAAATCAGCAGGATTGCTGGCCTTTTCTTCCTCTCCTGGCTAGTAGCTACATTCTATCTAGCTCAATCCAGCCATTTCCAAACAGCCTCTTTGTACCAGCTATAGACACCTGTGGTTTTTCCCCCACAGAAGCAAGTACTGCTTAGTAAGTATCATACTATCAAAGCCGACCACGGGAAACATTTTGTGCCTTTCCAGCCATTTTCTCACCGCAGCTAGGACTCTAGCATTTTTTTCCACTATGGGGAGTTCTGTAGTTGTTTGCATTACAAGTCACTGATGATAGAAGCATAACGTTTCTTTTATGCAATCTCATTTACTTGCAATAAAATGCACATTTTGTCTGCTATCTCTGAACTCAGAAAGGTCGGTCCCCTCCCTGCTCTGGGCTTTTTTTGTATGCCCTGCATGTTAAGAAATCTGACTTGCTTCAGAAGCTGCAGCACTAGCACTTCTCTCATCATCTTCTCCTGAAGATGATGCACTGAAGCATCTCTACCAAAAACCTTCCAGCAGCAGAACCAGTCCACCCAGATAACTCGGCTTCAGACAGCCTTTCTCACAACCTTGTTTCAGATGTCTTACTAAAGAAAAAGAAGCACAGCTGCTTTTGCCATTTCTCCTGAATAGGGAAGCTGCCATGGTCACTGCTTACAATGAAGATTTCCTCAACCTGTAAATAATACAATTAATCATTCTTCTCCCAGATTAGCCATGCTGGTTTTCTCCTTGGAAACTGAGTATCAGATGGTGTTAACTTCAAGACAACTGGATACCACGTATATCATATTATCTGAAAACAAAAGGAGTGATTAGCATGGTAACTTCCTGAGCTGCCCCGCAGAATAGCAGAGCAAACAATGCAAGGACAAAAGCCTCCTTGGTCACGGCAGTCGTGGGAATGCATCCTGGTGACATTGACCTTCAGCTATAACGCTCTTCAAGGAGCACTTCGGTAGCAAACAAAACTATTGTAAGACTTGAGAATTAGGCAGTCCATTGAACCCTGTACTTCATGTCAAATCCCTCAAACTTTGAGAAATGGTACCATTCATCCCACACAACCCTGGAACAAATTCTGTACGTACAGGATAGGAGAGGCAGATTTCTCAAGAAGTGTCTTGCTAGACACACCGTAATCTGCATCTCGCTGCCTGGACACAAACTGAACCTTTGGGAAACTGACCCAACATCTGATTTTCATATCTGAACAGGAGCTTGCTGCTATTCCCTACCCTCAGGTCTCTATGCCAGCTATAGTATAAACACATCCCTGTTAAAAAGAGAGCGTTAGCAGTTTTCTTTTCTACAGCATTCACTGAGGATTAGCACCTTCAACCTGGCAATATTAGGACAGCAGATAGAGGGAAAAAAGGCAGATCAGAGTGAGCCTTTTCATTCAGAGACTTCATGTTCGGCACTTCAAGAAAAACATCCTTCATTTCTTTGTAAGCAAAGCTCACAGAACCCATTTGATCCCAGACGAACAGGACCTGGAGAGCAGCTACGTAAGTAGCTTGTGACAATCCACATCCTGAAGCGGGTGATGTAAGGCTGCAATACCTGCATGGAGCCAGCTGTTCCTGTAAGAGAACCGGTCTGCATTAGATGGTAATTTTTAGTGGAAGTTTCACCTGCGATTACTAGAATGAGGGAGGATTTACATTAGCATTCTAGACAAAGCAAAGTACAGGCATTTATAGTCTCTCAACTCAACAAAATGCAGATATCCACAGCTTTTAAACTGTCACGCTCCACTGGCTGTCCACCTAGCGAAGGCTCCATTTCAGCAAGGGATAAATACGACTGCTGCGAAGGGGTCTTCATCCCATCTGGAGCTCAGCAGGGTCATCATTAAGGGCGTGGGAGGTTTCCCCTTGCAACCCGGAGGCCAGCTCTGCTCTGCTCCCTGCTAGCTTAGCCCCTGCTCTAGCCCAGCCATCGCAACCCGAGGTGACGGAGTATTTTGAGAAACCGTACACAGATCTGGCACTACATCAGCTTTGCCTACAACACCGTCCCTCACCTTGGAGCTTGCTACAACAGCATCAGATATCTGGGTTTGTGCTAGGAGAGCTGGGGCACGGGGAATCCTCAGCTGTGTACAAGTACCATTTTTTGAATGGTTTCCAGGCTGGCAGCACCGAAGAGGTGGAATATATCACGGATTTGGCCCGACAGCCTGCGAAACTGGCAAGGAGTGGTTGCGGAGTCTGCAGGTAGAGAAGGATCCAGAGAAAGCACTACCATGCTGCCAAGGCTGGAACTGCATAACCTGTTGCTAACTTCATATACTCACTAAAAATGAATACATTTTTCTATATATTAAGGTTCAAAAGAATTTTCTAAAAAATCACTTTTAAAAATATTAACATCATATTAGCACATAGTGATAATCCGTTCTGCCAAATTAAAGCTAGTCCAAGACAGAAGGAAAATAAAAATTATGAATGTTTACAGTAATAGTTTAATTACATAAACTTCTGTCAGCAGGCCTAATCTCATTGCAGATTTCCTAAGGCACAGAAGCTTTATCTGAAAATAAACCCAGAGCAACCCTCCTTCCAGCCCAGTTTCGCTGGTACTTTTTCATATACAGACCCAAAAATCCATGCAGCAGCATATCACAAATGCAACATATACCGACTAGCACTTTGAGAAGATTACTAACTGTTTGTACTGAAATAAATACAATTTGGCAGTAAAAACTCTATCACAGCTTTGTCATAGTTTTTTCCACATAAATACCCAGATTCTATTTTCAATTTTAGGAAGAATACGTTAAATGCTTCAATTCTTCCTGCATCAATTAGTCTCATGTTGCACCAATGCAGACCACATAACATCAAAACTAATTATCAAACATTAAACTCCATTATTAGGTCCATGTTTTTTTTAGTTTGCAGTTGTATATTTATTACAAACAAAACCCTGAGGAATCTGTTGTGTCATAAGAAATACATCACTGAAATGCATACAGTACAGAATTCATCCCTCCTATTCACCAAGCATGCAATGCAATATTTATACCGCATAGGTTTTCAAATGTAGTTTTATTCCAGTGACCTATTTGCAGTCTTTACATACATTTCCAAACAGCGTTATGCAAACATATCACAGGACAGTACTTAAAGAATTTTCAGTATATACTCCTTTATAAAAGGTTTTGACACAATGGAAAAGTCAGTCCAGAAAAGCTCACGTTACCAGGTTTCTTGATAAACAAAATACCATGAAGTCCTGTAACCTGCATGAGCACAAGCATCCGTCACAATGGACCCCTCTTCTAAATCCCTCTTTTAAATAAACAGGTTTAAATTTTGTTCAGTAGACGAGTTTCTATCACGACACTGTCCATTTAATATTGTGCTTTCCAAAAGGCAAGCATACTCAGAAATAAAATTTCCTACCCAATAGGAGAGAGAAATGCGGTAAACATGTATTTGTTTCCCATTCCAGCACAGGAATCCAAGTTCATTGAAATTTTCATTATGGCTAAATCCAGCACGCCCTGCTTATAACTTCTTCTTCTTTGTCTGCTCCCCAGAGTCTAGTTTACGTTTCTTAGCAGAAGCTGGTTCATCATCCTTTTCACCATCTTTAAATAAAAGACAGAGTTAATTAAAGTCAGCAAAGCCAGTATTTTTGTCTTAAAACACCATCCTCGCCTCAGAACAACTGACTTAACCACATCTGAGGTGCCTGGAAAAAAGACACAGTAGTATTAACTGACAACATCCTCGTTTCTGGAGCGCGGACAATACGTGGACAGAATAGGAATCGTTATTACTACCACAGACCATTGAGGATAACTAAGGACAGGCCTTGTTATGCTACTGTACAGTACCTGTTCTAAAAAACTCATTATTTTAAAAGATAAGACAAAAAGCTAGAAAATTACATTTTAGAAGCAGGAAGTAACATCAAGGTCAATTAACAGTTTATCTTCTTAGCCTTTGGATGAAGGTTGACTAAGAGAAATGTGAAGGGGCGGGGAGCATACAGAACAAACGGAGCAAGACAGAGACACAAAAACTGCCACTGGGGAAGGATCACCCAGAACAAAAAAAGGAGTGAGACAGCAAAAAAACCTTCCTTTGGAAAAGGTTTGCTGACAACTTTACTGGCAAACCAAAACATTATCACGTGTTCTGAAAGCCCAGAATTTCTTCTTCTGATTCTGTTCTCTTGGTTGTTACTGGCTATTCTCTTTCTCCAGCAAAAAAAAAATTCCTCTCTCCTGTCAAATATTTCTTTACTTCCTAGATTACCATTACAGCTTGTACCATGATTAAAGGTGAAGAAGATAGTAAATATTTTCTTCAGGAATCAGTCACACGGACATTTTATTTAATTCCCCTCTTGGCCCCCAAGTTTTGCAAACATTATAAAAATAATCTGACCTACATCTACACCTAAGGTCAAGACAGCAGCATTTGAAGCAGCTCTCATACTGCTTTCTGTTTTAGCAGTACCATCACTGAACCTGCTAGTTTCATATAACCACAGTTCCACACACTCTTTAGTCATTCCCTGTTTCCGTTAACGACAATGGAAGCGGAGCAGAGAGATTGCTGGAGCGTCTACATTGATTCTAGGAAAACCAGAACACATGCACTGAAGCCTAACCATCCCCACAGCCAGCTACTGCTCTGCCCTTGAGCAGCAGTGGATAGAATTGTAGAATCTTAGAATCGTTTAGGTTGGAAAAGACCTTTAAGATCATAGAGTCCAACCGTTAACCTAGCACTGCCAAGTCCACCACTAAATCATGTCCTTAAGCACCACCGCTACACGTCTTTTAAATACCTCCAGGGATGCGGACTCAACCGCTTCCCTGGGCAGCCTGTTCCAATGCTTGACAGCCCTTTTGGTGAAGAAATTTTTCCTAATATCCAATCTAAGGCTCCCCTGGCGCAACTTGAGGCTGTTCCCTCTCGTCCTATTGCTTGTTACCTGCGCAAAGAGACCGACCCCCACCTTGCTGCAACCTCTTTTCAGGTAGAGTGCGATGCAGAAGATGCCAGCACAACTTCCTCTGAGTTCTGGGCAGGGAGTGCTCCAGCCACAGACCGCTCACACAATCCCACCATCACCCACCCATCCCCTTCGCCTCCCTACGCACGCGAATGTGAAACACACGCCATCTCTGCAAAGCACAGCTGCCTTACGCCAGGACCTCACCCGATTCCAGGCGTTCCTGCTCCTCATCCGGCAGAAACTTGGCTTTGCTGGCCTGCCGGGGCGCGTCGTCGCCGTTGTCCTCGTAGATGTTGGACCACTTTATGGCCATGTCGAGGGCAGGGGGCGGCGGGGGCTTCTTTTCGGGCGGGCTGTAGGTCTCCGGCGGGGGCACAGCGTTGCTTTTCCACACTTTGAACTCCTTGGGGGGCTGCAAGAGAGCAGGGCACCCATCACGCCGGGCCTCGGCGCCCGGGGCAGCTGTGAGGCAGCGCGGCCCAGCCCCACGGGCTGCCCCACAGCCCCCGCGGGTTGCCCACCGGCCCCACGGCCCCCGCGGGCTGCCCCCCGCGCCCCACC